>VZSV01000819.1:0-11464 GCA_013398735.1 Nothocercus julius | reverse complement strand
CTTGTTTTCTCCAGCACACTAGCTGGATAATTTTGTCTACTAACTTCCCAACTCAGAGGCAGAGGTCTTGTCATTTAGATGACTTAGCGACAGAAATGGAGCAGATGATTTCTGACCAATCCTTACATAGGGCACACTGTTTCCATGCCTCCAGCTTTGAGACTATTCTGGATCAACTGTTCAATGCTTTGGGGAGATACAATGGCAAGAACAAACAAATATATAGACTTGCAAAAGGTTCTAATAACTATTTGCTCATTTTACTGTAACACAAGAAAGATTTAGAAAAGGATAATGTAAAGTCTATCATTATAATCTTGCTTCTGTCTCCTTAACACCTCTGCTCTGGGTAAGAGTCCAAACTCCCCTCACTTGAACATGATTTTTTCCTGAAAATAAAGTCTTTCTTTCCAGTAGTCACTTTCCTTCCACTCTTTCAAATTAAAGTGTGCTCTCGCTTTGTGGCAAATACCTGCCTGCTCTTTACCAAATCTATATTTTGTTCTTAGAGTTCCTTGCAAGACTATAAGTCCTTGTGGATTTTAGAAGGAACATGTGGCAACATGATTGTCATATTTGTGACCCAGTCTGTATACTCACTGTACTGTTGAGAAGTTGGAGCTGTCTCATTTCCCCTAAGATATGTCTCAGTGCTTCAGTAAAAATTGGAGTACTTGAGGATAGCAACACTCTGTTCTTCCTGGGAGATGCGCAGCACACCTCTGACTGCATCCCAATTCCACATACCCAGACATAGTCAGCGTTGCAATTGTTTTGATAATCCCCTTAAATGTGCATTTTAATTTAATCATTTTTCTGTACCACATGTGGTGTTGTTTCAGCACTTTAAAATTTCTGGAGTAAAGAGAAATCACTGCATCATTCTAGAATTGCTAAGTGTTTTGTTTTAATTAAAAGTTACTTTTGTTCAGATGGGAACAGTCTGTGGAAATAGATGAAATAACACTGAGGATTTTAGGTTAAGCCTAGTGAAAGTATTTTGGAAGATTGTCACAAACTTTTTTTCATACACAATGCAAATTGGACTGTCTGTGCATGTTGGAGGCTTGGGATTAAGTGTAGTACATCTCTATCCAATCATTATGTAAAGTCCAGTAGGTTTCCAAAAAAAGGAGGCAATAGTCACAAACGTTTTAAGTGAATGTGATAGCTAAAAATATATATAATGACAAACTGGGACTCTGAAAAGAAAATGCATGGTTTACTCTCAGAGTGACAATTAGACCTGTGCCTAGATCTCCCATTTGACTTTGTTTCCTTTCTATCAAAACATTATTAACAAAGAGATGCAAAGATGACCACCTGGGGATGTTCCTTGTGCACAAGAATATCTAGGTGGCACAAAGCCAGTGAAGCCTATATAGTGCCTCTGCTTTTGTTTCACAGTCCTACATAAGGGATATCTTTGGTTGCGTCATCTGCCTGTTTTAGTGTTCCCAGATGTTGAAGAATTGCTTGAAAAGGGGGAACTTAGAGAAAAACTAGGGCCTAACAGAAGTTCTGGCATTACAGAAGCTTGCTTGGGGTGAGACACAGTTGCCACTTCCAGGATGGTTGGTACGCACGGACTCTGTTCCTCTATGGTTCCCTAGGCAACACAATCTGCCCTCCTCGCAGCTGCAAAGAGGAGTAACGGAGTCCCCCCCCCCCATCAAACTGCAATGCTCCTTTCGGGTGAACTTTGCTTGAACTTTGCTCATTATAAGCTCATTATAATGCCAACACACACCTCCATCCCAAAAGTTACCCGCCTCTGAGGCATGACCACTCCTCACTGAGCGTGCTCTCTAGATTTTCGATTGACTGTACCTTTAAATGAAAGCGAGAAACTTTTTCACCAATCAATAAAAGTATGACTATAGTCACTCAAGCTCTGCCTAAATGTAAAAAAATATATAAAAGGTGAACTAAGGAGGAAAGAAGGGAGAGGGAAGATTCCATCGTAACTTCTGGAATCAGTCGACAGGCTGAACCCCTTTCCTCCCCTTGGGTCGGGACACCACCTGAGTAGACTCCTCGAGACTGAGAGCCCTCTCCCATCTTCTGGGGTGAGTGATGATTGCGCATTTGTACATCAGAGCTAGCTAAAAATCCCACGCTGTAGTAGAGAAATTCCTGTACTGACATCCAAAACCTGCTTTGTAAATGTTGCATTTGAATAAATCATGCTATTCATGAACTCGGCTACTTTTGGGGGGGGCGATCGGACCTACAGCTGACAGACTGTTCGTGAATCCGATAATGCTAGAGTCGGGCCTAGAGTTGATCATACTATTCGTGAACTTGATTTGCTCCTAGGGAGGCGATTGGACCTACGGTGGGCAGACTGTTCGTGAAACCGATACTGCCAGAGTTGGGCGTATAGCTAACACAGTATTTGATATCTCCTTTCCCCCACCCCACCACTTTCAAACTGCAACATCAGACAAAATCAACAGCCTCAGCCTGGTAGTTACTTGTCCACACAGTATTGAAGGCAAGAGTTGGAAAGGAGGAGAGTAGTAGAAAAGCGCAGAAGAAAGGAAGGACAGAGCTAAAAGCCTAAAAATACTATTTCCCTTTACCATGGCCTTCCCACCTATGAATGTGCCTAATGCTATTTTTCTCCTCCACAAATTACTCTGAGATGTATTAATGAGACAATTTGAGCTGAGAGCACTCCACCCAATGCAAGATATACCTCAGTCCCATCAGGAGCAGAACCATTTCTTATATGTAGGTCTTCATGTGAAAATCTGATATCGTGGCTTAAATTCTGGGTTTATCTCTGTGCATCTGAAGAAGTTAAACAGTCACTGTAACTGCCAGTAATATAACAATCCAATTGTAACTCATTGTGTGTATAAGAATAAGACGTGGACAGAGTATGACAATTCTACTTAGGTAAGTTTTGGAGGATGTCAAAGACCTTTCAACTAGGAGAGAAACATGAAAACTCTCTTCATAGAAAAATGCATATATAGAATATAGTAGCGCAGATCTTGAAACAATTAATTCCAATGAAATCTAAACACATTAGGTGAGATTCATCGTGCTTAAATTTAGGCATCTAAAAGTTTGTCATCAAAAGCAATGTAGCCAGCCAAACTCCCTTAACATTAAGTAGAGAAAAACAAGCACTCCCGGGGGAAACTCATCTAACCTATTCACAAGCCCACTGAAAGACTGGATTAATTGCTTTCTGACAATGACAATTTATTTCCATTGGTTTCTATAGCTAGAGCTTAGTGTGAGTCACAGCATGAGAGAAGAAAAACTCATGTGTCTTCAGAGCTTGATTGCAGATATCAAACATTAATTCATAAAATCATCAAATGGTAAGGTTGAAAGGGGCTTCTGGAGATCTCCTAGTCCAACCTCTCTGCTCAGAGCAGGATCACGTAGAGCAGGTTGCTGTGTCCAGTTGAGTTTTGAATATCTCTAAGGATGGAGACTCCACAGCCTCTCTAGGAAGCCTGTGTCAGTGTTTGACCAATCTCACAGTAAAGTTTTTTCTTATGTTTAAATGGAATTTCCAATATTTCAATTTGTGCTTGTTGCCTCTTGTCCTGTCACAAAGCACAACTGAAAAGAGCCTGTCTGTCTTCTTTACCCCCTCTCCCCCATCAGGTGTTTATACACATTAGTAAGATCTCCCTAAGACTTCTCCAAGCTAAAGAGTTCCAGTTCTCTCAGCCTCTCCTCATATGTCAGATACTTCAGTCACTTAATCATCTTCACGGTTCTTCTCATACTGGGGAGATCAGCACTGACACAACACTCCAGATGTAGTCTCACTAGTGCTGAGTAGAGGGGAAGAATCACCTCCATCAAATTGCTGGCAACAATCTTCCTCAGATGACTTGGGACTTCTTTGCTGCAGGGCATGTTGCTGGCTCCTGTTCAGCTTGTCCACCAGGGACTCCAGGTCCTTCTCCGCAAAGCTGCTCTCCATCCAGTTGGTCCCAGCCTGTCCTGATGCATGGGGACTAGGCATTTCCCTCTGTTGAACTTCATGAGGTTCCTCTCTGCCCATTCCCAATTTTGTATTGCTTACAAACTTGCTGAGGGTGCCCTCTGTCCCATTATCTGGGTCATTGATGAATAAATTGAACAGTATTGGCCTCAATACCAACCCCAGGGTACACCACTAGTGGCTGGTCTCAAGCTGGACTTCATGCCACTGATCATAGCCCTTTAAGTCCAGCAGTTCAGGCTGTTCTTGATCAATCTCACTGTCCACTTATCTAGCCCATACTCTATCAGTCTGTCTATGAGGATGCAATGGGAGACAGTGTTGAAAATTTTACTAAAGTCAGAGTAGACAATGTCCACTGCTCTCATCAGGAATGGTAGGCTATAGCTTTTGCCCTTTTATTTATCTACTTATTTATATTGGGGTTTAGAAGAGAGGAAATAGAAGTTTAGAAAGTATCAGTTTTTTTTTTTCAGGATTTTTCATTTTTAATGATATATTAGGTTGGCTAGAGCTGGTTATATCAATTATGGGGAAAACTGTGAAAGAACTGAAGAGACGTAACATTTTTCTGCTTGTTGTCAGAGTAAGAAGAAGCTACAGAGCTATTTGGGTCAAAAAGAAGAAAGATCTCTTGATCCCTTTTGCCACTCCTGCACCCTGCCCCCCCCTCCCCCCACCAATCTTGGTAGTTGAAAAAGATGCACACCTGATAGTTCTGTTCTGTGTTAGCAGCTCTTTGACATTGCACCAACAGGCAGCTGTCACGCTCCATATCTGACCACACTAAAGATATTTTTCATGTGGTTCTGGAGAACTTGAAGTGCCTTTAAACATTCCTTTGGTAGTGTGCAAGCATTCCAGGGAGCAGCTAGTTGCCTGGTGTTAGCTGCTGCACAACAGTCAGTGATGTGATGTTTAAAAGCATAGTTCACAGATCATTGATTTTGAATCTTTGTACTGACAGATCATTCAGCAATTTAAATTTTATGTGGATCAGACATGAGCATGTGGCCACATTTCTAGTTTTCCTTTCATTTTAGATTTTATCATCTTTGATAGACTATATAAAAACTCAAATCAGCCATGGAGAAAGTCAAACATAGGCTTAGCTTATGCTTTAGCATAGCTACTGTGGCAACCTGGGGGTGCAAAGGGTTAATGTTTCAAACATTGTGGATGGAATGCAGAGGATGGAGCCACACAGAGGCGGGACAGCACTTCTCCCTCCATCTATGAAAATATTGACCGCAAGGACAGAACGTCCTGGTCTGATAGAAAGTTGCCTAGTGACCCAATTTGCATGAAATCAGGGGGAGAGGGGGGTAAGCCCCCTAGAACCCTGACAAGACCCACTGTCTGTTTTTGAGAATGTTCCAAGAACTAGGACTGCGCATGCTACTTATTTTACATACAAGTTTTACATACAAGATACGCAAAAGGGGTAAGACCATTTATAAAGGGGAGCTAATGGTGAAGCTGGGCAGTGCTCCCCCCCACCAAGACCCAGGATGATGGAAAGGCAGGACCAACACAGACCCTGGACTGATGATTTCTTTCTTTATCTTTCCCTCTCTCTTTTTTTTTCCCTCTTGTTTTCTCTCTCTCTCTCTCTCTTTTTCTCCCACTTATACTCACTGTCTTGCTTGATGCCACCCCTCGCAGAATCAACCAAGTTGCATCAATTTGAGTCAATCAATAAATGGGCTTGAGCTAAAGTTCTGGTTTTGGCTAACTTACAGGAAGGTCCAAATCCTGAGTAGCTCCCAGACCCGATGGGATGCTACAGCTACTCTGACTGAAAGATCTGTGAAGCAAATTTAGAATGAAACTCAACTGATGTCTGAGACTGAATATATCTGAGTGTTTCAGTAGGTGGAAGTTAGTCTGGTTTGTTGGTGTGAAGTCAAAGAAGTTGTGAGGGATGTAGGGTTAGTTTTGATGTGTAGAATGAGGATCAGAAGGGACATTGAGGAAGGGGGAACTGTTGCTGGTTTTGTTGGCTCACAAGCAAGGTCACTTAGTGTCAAACAGGATTGTCATGTACTTACAAGATACATGAGTTAGTGAACAAATCTGATTAATATAGTCAAAATATAATTTGCTAATTTGGGGAATAAGGGTCTGTTCTTCAAGTCTTGTATTTCAAAGCAATTTTTCAGCATCATATTTTCACTAAATCCTTGTTCTTTAGTGGGATAGGGAAAGGAATATATTGCTTTTAGAAGAGTTAAGAAAATGATGAAATGCAAGTGTCTGATTCATTAGCAATTTAGTGTTTTGTTTTAAAATATCCTACATGCATTAGATGCTATTTTAGTATAATGCCAAAATAATGATTAAGTCAGACTTTGTTATTACAATGATGTGCTTACTTTTTGTGATTCCAATTTTCTTTCCTAATCAATGTGGCATTCATCTATTGAGATGTGCTATGTTTCAGCTAGATAACTTCATTGCTAAAATGTTTTTTTTTTCTTTAAAGCTGTTTGAATATCTTAATGTTTCTTACTAATTTAATGGTAGTAAAAATTAAACAGTGCATAAAACTTATTGTATTAGACACAGTTTTCAGAGTGTTGGTTTAAAGGTTATGGATCATTAAAATATTGCATTATTTATGTGAATGTATAATAAAATCACAATTATGGTGCACTTGTGGTATTGGGATGATTTTAAATGTTAAATATAATGGTCCATTCACTCACCAAAAAGGGTCAGTGACTAGTCTTGTGTTTAACATCATACAGCATCTTATTGCTCTTTATGATTAAGGAACTGTTAATTTGGGACTGTCCTTACTGCCTCTGCTCTGAAATATTAATCCCTTTATTATCGTTCTAAAAGTAAGCTTCCATTATGGGAAGCATAGTACTTTATTAGAAATATGCTCCCTGTGCATGCAACACTTTATCTTATCAGATTTAAACTTAAGATGTTGAGTTAATCTGTATGTAACATAATAAGATATGAAGAGTTCTTAACATGAAAACTGATAGATCACATTAGGAATATACAGGGAATTATAGGAAGGGAATTCAGATGGATGAATCAGGTGTTACTAGCATGTCAGAGCTGTAGTTTTGATGTGTTTTGTTGGTGAGAGAATGGGTAATAGTGAGTATAGAACTACATTTCTTTATTTACCCACTTGGCAGTCCTATTTGGAAAGATTTTTGAGAAAAAGAAGTGCATATTTCTAGCATGATCCTATCTTATTATTTATTCTTGTGGCACCCAGAGGGCCCAATCTGAAGCAGGACCCTGAGTTGTAGAGCTATAGAAATAGGATAGTCCCACACCTGAAAAGTTGCAGTCAGAAGGAATTGAGGAAGACATAAGTGAGATGAGGGATAAAGAGGGAAGGAGGAAGAAAGCATAAGAGGGACAGGTTGAATCTATTAGAAGGGTGAAGTTTTGTATTTGTTAACTTTACAACTTGGAAATTTTATTGACTTCCAGAAAAAATTGTGCAAGTGAAGCTACAAGTTCATTGGTTACCAGGAGTGTCTTATAGGCCTTCACACTTCTGTTGCCATTTGATTCTGACATGTGAATTTTTGATTGTTGCTTGATTGCAACAAATAGAAAGGTTCCCTCTACAGGAAATTCAACGTGAATTGCTGTAATTCATTAATTGCCTCAAGCTCCCTTTCGGGGCTTTTGATTCTGTGTCTGGCTTGATTTCTAATTAAATTCCAGTAATTTAAGCTTCTCAGGGCACTGTGAAGTTTGCTCTAAAATTTAAACATTGTACCTCGCAGACAGCATCAAGAAATGGAAAAGTCTCATTAGCATGCAGCTGCAACACTGCCACCAACAAGTGAAGTCTTAGAATTTTTTTTTTTTTTGGCTTCATCTCTATGTCTAGATTCAGGAGACTGACCTGGCTCCCAGCTTGGAGCGCAGACATGGCTCGTCCTGACTCCATGCCAAGGTGAGACCCATATTGTAGTAGATGTCTGGGGGCTAGAGGGTCCCTGGGGCCAGTCCCACCATCCCACTAGGGGTTCTGTCAGGATGACCTGGCAGCACCTCATCATTCTGATCCTGAACTAGCTGGGGTCAGGCCTCACCTCTGGCAATATTCATGCCAGTGAAACTACTGGGAATTAACAATTTTCCTCAGCTATAACCCTCTGATAGCAAAAAACTCTGCTCAACTTATCTGCCATGGCCAGTCATCCTCAGATGACTGTTTTGTCTGGATTAATGTTCCTTAAAAGTAAATTATGACCACATTAACTGATTTCAGGAATTAAATTAAAGACCAAAGCTTAATTTGCTTACTTTCCAAAGGAAGGAACATAAACAGAACATTTAAGCCTCATTTTTCAGAGAAAAGTTAGAATCTTCCACCCAAAAGCTTCATTTTTAAGCTTGACTGAAGCATAGTGATTCTCATTTAGTCCAGCTATACCCAAAGCAAAGTGAAATGAGGTTGCTGTGATAATAAGCTTTCTTTAAAGCATCTGTTTTATTATTAATATAATTTTAATAGCATCTCTCTTATTGTTTTACAGACTGTCTGCAACTTAAGTTAATGTTGAGGACATTAAAAGCTTGCCTTCTGAATTTTTAGCAAGAATAAAAATATGCACAGAGCATGGACTTTGAACTATCTAGATCCCACATGAAAACAAGCTAATACTATTTCACACTTTGGTTTAAATATTTTATTGGAAGCCACAGATGCTTCCAACTATTTATTTATTTATTTATTTAGTTACTTTTGTGACAACTGTTCCCTAAGTTAAGTACTCTAAATGCCAGTTAAGTGATCTTTTAGAGGCTCCCAATAAGTTGAGACTGACCTTTCACCTACGTGAAAGATTACGGGAAAATGAAACACGGAAATGAATTGATTTCAGTTGTCATTAAAAAAAAGAGGGAAATTAAAATATAAAGAGAAGTAAAGTAGCCTTCATGGACAGTGTATCTTGGAGAAAAGTGCAATGAATCAGTGGAGTAAAAAAAATTCAGGAAATTCTGAGTGGATTCTCAGCTGTTTGAGATCCTTGGACATTCTTTAGGAAAAAAAAAACTTCTGCTCCTTTGGTTAAAGCATGACTGAGAACTTTTGATTCATTTTTTCCTTGCTTCAACTTTAGCTGTTAAATTCTCATAGGTGCAAATAGTTTGGTTTGACAGAACAGTAACTTTGACTCACTGATGTGAACCACAGAGTCAAAAGCACTTTTGAAAATGAAAATCTCTTTAAAACATTGCATGTGTTGGGTGCACATTATAGTTTATGAAAACTTGTGCTGATTTTCTTTCAAATTGTAATTAGCAATGATTTTATATATTTTATATATGATCTAAAAAATGTTATGCAATTTCTCTTTTTCTCCTTTGACCAATTGTAGAAATTTAGCGCTTTTGACATATGAGATCATACTGGAAATTTCTGATTTTCCCCTCCTTCCTTTACAGTTCATGCTCTTGGTCCTGAACTGGCCACACACAACTACAGAGTGCCTCAGGAAATGCAGAGAGGTCTAACACTGGAAACTCAAAGGACTGCACCATCTCTTAGGCTATTTTCTGGAACAGTTGAGGAAAAAATGTTGTCCATCAGTGCAGATTTCACAGTTGAATCTGGAGGACTCCAGCTGTCCAGATTTGGGACCTTCTGGGATGTGCTGTGCCTCAATTGCCCTTTGCAGACAGCAGAATGCCAAGGGAGAGGGCATGGCTGGTGCTTTCTAGTGTCTTGCCCAATAGCGTGCCTAGAGTGTATGTGCCAATCTGGGATCTGAGAAGCATGCTTGCAGTTCTCAACTCAAGAGATTGCTAGATGAGTCTAATAGTCCCCTAAAGGGATGTACCAGATGGCATATATGTAAGTAAGTCAGAGAAGCATCCTTAGCAGGTAATTTCTAATGCAGAAGTACCATATCCTTCACTATCCTACTAAAAAAAAGCTGCAAATTTATGCACCTAGGATCTTTTCCAATAAGTTACAGGTATAAAGCTGTGTCACACCTTACATGTTAATATAATTATTAAGTAGACAAAGGCAGTAAGCAAAAGCTGACTGTTCTTCATTTTGGCAATCTAATTTTTCTCAGCATGTTAGAATACTTGTGTTGCCAGCAGGTTGAGGGAGGGGATCCTGCCCCTCTCCTCAGCTCTGGTGAGGCCGCACATGGAGTATTGGGTGCAGTTCTGGGCTCCCCAGGACAAGAGGGACAAGGAGCTTCTAGAGAAGGTCCAGCGTAGAGCGACAAAGATGATGATTAAGGGGCTGGAGCATCTCTCCTATGAGGAAAGACTAGGTGAGCTGGGCCTGTTTAGCCTAAAGAAGATTGAGAAGGGATCTGATAAACATGCACAAATACCTGAGGGGAGAATGTAAAGAGGATGGGGCTAAACTCTTCTTGGTGGTGGCCAGTGAAAGGACAAGGGGTAATGGGGACAAATTGAAACACAGGAAGTTCCATCTCCATGTGAGGAAGAACTTCTTTCCTGCGAGGGTGACAGAACCCTGGAACAGGCTGCCCCAGAGAGGTTGTGGAGTCTCCTTCTCTGGAGATCTTCTAAATCCGCCTGGATGCCACCCTGTGCCACGTGCTCTAAGGTGTCCCTGCTTGAGTAGAGGGGTTGGACTAGATGATCTCTAGAGGTCCCTTCCAACCTTAACCATTCTGTGATTCTGTGATTCATTGCTAAGTCAGGCCTTTTATCTTACTGTGTCTTTTGTGATGAGAAGAGGCTTTAGTACCATTATTGCCAGACAAAGAGGTACTGCTGCTAAGAAAGTTTTGAAGGCTCAACCTAGCCTGATTTATTCCAATGACTCAGGCTACTATTAAGAACATTCCAGTGTTATTTTTTAGCTTACAACTGGCATATTATTATGATTTGCTTTGTTTTCCTTTAAGCAGAGGTCAAAATGCGCCTGTATTTCCTAATTACTTTGCATTTCTCAATGTTTGTCACACACTGCAGTCAAAAAGCATGCAAAACGTCAAAATAATCCACCCTCCTTGCATTGAGATTCAGCCTAAAGGTCAAATGATCAGTTATATGCCTGCAACAGCCCATTGGGCAATTTTCCAGATAGATACTCCCCCTTTTACAGTTTCTGAAATCCAGCAGTGTCAATGTACACCATGCAAGTACAAGGCTAAGGCATGCTCTAGGAGATAAGAATTTGTCTTCTCTAAAGGCAGAGACTGAAGAAATGGCATAGGAAAAGGAGAGGATTTTAGGGAGATATGAATTGCTCCTTGATTTTATCCTTACTCCAGGGAGAATTTTTTTTTTTTTTAACTATAGAATCATAGAATCATAGAATGCTTAAGGTTGGAAGGGACCTCTAGAGATCATCTAGTCCAACCCCCCTGCACACGCAGGGACACCTACAGCATGTGGCTCAGGACTGCGTCCAAGTGGGTTTTGAAGATCTCCAGGGAAGGAGACTCCACAACCTCTCTGGGCAGCCTGTGCCAGGGCTCTGTCACCCTCACTGTCAAGAAATTT
>VZSV01000083.1:3537250-3547848 GCA_013398735.1 Nothocercus julius | reverse complement strand
CTGTAGCAGACCCCCACCACAGTGTCTCCCACGTTAGCCTGCCCTTTAACCCTCACCCACAAGCTCTCCACTCTCTCGTCATCCACCCCCAGGCTGAGCTCCATGCATTCCAGTTGCTCTCTCACATAAAGAGCAACTCCCCCACCTCGCCTTCCCAGCCTGTCCTTCCTAAAGAGCACGTAGCCTTCCATGACAGCGCTCCAGTCGTGTGAGCTATCCCACCACGTCTCTGTGTTTCCAATGAGATCATGGCCCTGGGACCGCACACAGATCTCCAGTTCCTCCTGCTTGTTCCCCATGCTTCGTGCAGTGGTGTACAGGCATTTCAGGGAAGTAAGGGAGCCTGGAGGTTTCCCTGGAGGGGTGAGAGAGGACCCTCTATAATCGTCTCCTATCCTCACTTCCCCACTGCCATACTCCCGCTGGATGCCATCTGACTTTGGCTGCGTGGTTCTGACTGCCCTGTCTGTGTGACACTGCCCTTCCCCCTTCCTGCCTAGTTTAAAGCCCCCCTCACCAGGTTGGCCAGCTTTCTGGCAAAGAGACAAGTGCCCCTCTTGCTGAGGTGGTTCCCATCATTCCCCACTAGCTGGTGGCCATCAAACAGAGTCCCATGGTCACAGAAGCCAAAACCCTGTTGCCAAGGCCAGCGGCGCAGCCAGTTGTTAATGTGCGATATCCGCTTTCTCCTCCTTGAATGCTTTCCCCTCATTGGTAGGACAGAGGAGAACACAACCTGGGCTCCCATACCTTTGACAGCCATCCCCAGGGCTTTGAAATCTCGCTTGATGTCCCCCAGTTTCCGCATGGCATCATTAGTGCCCACGTGAAGCAGTAGCAGGGGATAATAGTTGGACTCCCGGACAAGCCTTGGGAACCTCTCTGTGACATCCCTTATTCGAGCCCCTGGCAAGCAGCAGACCTCCCTGGATAAGGGGTCAGCTCTACAGATCGGTGCCTCCGTGCCCTGCAGCAGGGAGTCACCCACGACAATCACCTCCCGCTTCTTCCGGGGGCTCCTTTTCTCCTTAGGGGCAGCAGCCTCGGGACGTGGACCTGCCTGCCTCTCTGTAGACAGCCCGTAGATGGGCCTTGGTTCATGACCTCATCTATCTATCCGATCCACAAGCTCCAGAGCCTCGTACCTGTTGGCCGTGGTCACCGGAGAGGGTTAGGGGGGCTGGGGAAGGGCTCTCCTGCCCCCTTGAGTAGGGACCTGTTTCCACTGTTGTTCATCTCTTGACACTGTTAATTCTGCCCCCTCTGCCCTATGGCAAGAGGGTACTGGATTTGCAGTCTGAATTGGGGGGTTCTCTGAGTGGCTTTCCTGGGAAGGCTGCAGGACGTGGCTCCACCAGTCTATTTCCCTTTCACATTCCCTGATGGTCCTGAGCCTCTCTACCTCCTCCTTCAGCTCCACCACCAGGCTCAGCAGGTCATCCACCTGCTCACACCTAAGGCAGGCGCTGTTTTTGCTACTCCCCTGTGACATGGTGAGGCTCAGACATTCCCCGCAGCCGGAGGCCTGGACTGCCGCGTGTTTCCGCAGCGGCTCTGTCTGCGTCACCACAGTCTTCCTGGTGGGAGCTCTCTGCCGAGTGCAGACCATGGCCTCGCCTGATCTCCTGCTGCTGGAAGAGACTGTGGAGGGAATTCTTTTGGCCGCCAGGGAGGAGCCTCCCTGCCACGCTAACTGCCACACCACGCCCTGTTTGCCCGCTCTGTTCTTTGCGCTCCTGGCCACCTGCGCTCCCTGGGGGCGGCTTTTGAATTCCCGCCTGCCCTGCCGGCTCCACCCCGCCGAGTCAGAGCCGAGTCAGAGCCGCCCCTGGCCAGGCTCGGCGCTGGGGCTGCCTCGCGCTGCCCCGCGCACTCTCGCTCGGCGGCTCTTGCCGCAGTTGGTCAGCTCTAGACAAGGTGCTCCGGGACGAGCGTCTGCTCCGGAGCCCTTCTCTTCGAGATCTGATTTAAGCTGGCGTGAATGGTATGGCAGGGCATCCCCTACCTTACCACCAGCATCCCTCATGATATCTTCCTCCCCTGTAAAGTCTAGTTTAGAGCCCTGTCAATGAGCCCCACTAGCTCATAACCAAGGACATTCCCTTTTGGAAAAGATGAATCCTATCCGATGCTGGCATACCTGGTGCCATGTAAGGCTTCTTGTTGCTAAAGAACCGAAAGTTTTGGTGATGACACCAGCCACGAAGCCACGTTCTCTCCATGTTAGCAGGCTGTATCCTCCTCTTCCTTTCCATGTTGCTGTCAGCACCATGGAGAATGGAGGAGAAGATGACTTGCACACTTGAGGTCCTGACCATCCATCCCAATTCCTTGAATTCCCTTTTGATTGCCCTCAGATAATGGCAGTCACTTTACTGCAAGGGCAGTAAATTTCAGAAGGAATTCCTTGGATTTTCCACACTCCTTATTACCCTTAGGCAAATGAGATGGTGGAAAGGACAAACAGGTTATTAAAGAAGCACTTGCAAATTAATAAGTCAGACTGGGTTCTTCGAGTCAGTCAAGCTGTGCACATCCTAAAGAATTATTGGGGTGCTTTTGGTAGCCCCCAAATAAAATCTTTTGGCACAGGTTCTAATCTAAAAGAAGAAGGTCATCAAGTCAATTAGCCTTCCCCAATAACCCAATCTGGGGAAAAACAGGTCACCCCATAATGGCGAAACTTCCACAGATAGGCACAATATCATTAATATTGTCCACACTCTTGTGATACCCCTGATATAAAGGCGAAAACCCATTGAATCAGGTCCCGGTGCATAATCTCTGCCTTTTTAATTCTACTGAAGTTATCTGTTCCTCGAGGAGGGGTATTGTGTGCTTTCTTGCAGGCCCGAAGACATACCACTCCTCTGGCTCCTCGTTTGGATCTCAGTGACAGATGCATGGACAGCTAACAGTCCTGAGCATGTCCTAGACAAAAATCTAATTGCTAAGTTAGTTGTTGATATTGCTAGACTAATGAATATCTCTTTGGTCGCAGCGTATGCCTATGTGCTCCACATTTGGTAGAACACCCAATACCAGTTTTTGTAATTCCCCTGGATACATCTGGCAATCTCAGAAGGTTCTGAAATAAGGGTCACATTACTACTTTTAACAATGATGACAAGTATGAGTGTCCTCTAATTATAATGAAACTGATATATTTACACAAAGGTGCAAACATTCTATGTGAGAGAAGCACTCAATTGGGACACTTAAGTAATGCTATGAAAACAGAGCAGGAGTTCCCTCTCTCCCTAGGGATGATCACTTGTTAGAACACACCATACTCTTAAAAACTATCTTCCTACCTGGGAGACCAGTGACCTCTAATTTGTAGCTCTGACATCACAAGGGGCCCCCTATGTGGGCATTTAACTGTAGGAAATCATGTCTAAAATGGCCAACCACCCTAAAGAAAAGAGCATTTTGAGATTATCAGACTACTGTGCTTCTATCCTCCTATCTATGACATTTTGAGACAATGTTGTTTATGTAGAAATCACTTTTTTACCACTGTTAGTGCTATGTATGCAAATCGTAGGGTCAAGTGTACATGTCTGAATGTTTACATGGCCTATAATATCCATGTGTGGTCAGCCTGTATGTTTGACCAAGAACCGTTACACTGTTTCTGTGCCAAAAAAAAAAAAAAAAAAAAAAATCAGGTAACAGAGATCCTGTCCCTATTCATGTAGCAGCTCTCAGTCCTGGACTCTTAAAGGAAAATGTCCCGATTCTAGGTCATGGTTACTAAATCTATTAATGCATCAATTCTCAGATATCATAAAATGCACTTGAAAAAAATACACAGACTGGTACAAGACTAGAAGTCCTTTTCATGTACTACCCATAAACCTGACCTACTCAAGAGTATCCTCTAGAGTCACCTCCTTTCATAGTTTTTTAAGAATACCATTGTTGTTTTCTGTTACTGTTTTAATGCTTTTAATTCCCCTGCTTCACATGATCAGTAGTTTTATTCCACACATTAGTAGACTACTAATGTGTAACTACTACAGGTATAACACCTTGACTTTTTATGTCCATATTTTCTAATTGTCACACTCCGTCATTAGTCAATTGGTTCATAATGTGAAAGGTAAAGTTGCTGTTTCATTTCATGCTATATAATGCTTCTGGTTCAGTAATTATGTTGTGCCAGATGAGTGATCAATCCTGAGATAGTTCACTCTTGATGGATGGCCTCATCATGGAGTGTATGAATTAAAAGCAGAAGCAAATTTTTAATTTGGCTCCTCTGTCTATTTAGCTACCTGAACACTGCTTTCTGGAAGACTGATATTTATCTCACTGAGATAGGAAGACATTATAAAAATGAAAATTTAAAAAGAGAAAATATGAACTTTGAAAAGTATTTCCTAAAGTTTTGGCTTGCAAAACAGGAAAGATGTAAATTAGATATTGTTCTATGGAAGCCTATTGTTTCTTGCTGTGCTAATGGAATGCAGATCTTTTAAGTCACCAATTTAATGCATGAAGGAAAACTGTTACTTGCTTTTCATAGTTGTTTCAAGGGTTATGTGAAATAAGCTGACAATCTTACTTACTACTATAATAGGCCTTTTAAATATCCATATATATTTGCAAATGTTTTCTACACTGTTACAGGAGTCTTCATGAATCAATCAGTTTTCAGAAATAACTACTTTTCAAGAAATTGTAGGATATAGGAAGTGCCTTTTCATAATAGGGGAAATTATGAATGTATGTTTCAAAGAGTGTCCAAGTAATCACAAGGGTATCCTGAACAATCGTACTAAGAGAGTAACAGTGAATGAAGGATATAACGCTCTACTATGACAATAGGCATAATAAAAACCTGAAAGCATTTTTTTTTAATGATACCTAAAAAGTAGAGTATGATGAAAATATGGAAGCTGCACAGAAAGCAAGAGAATCGCAAGTTGACTTGCTGCCCTGCCCCATGACATCCTCTTATATAGGATTATGTCTTATACAGCATCACCCGTTTATTTATTCATGTATTCAGTTAACTTTGAAATGATACATTACTACTATTTCATTAATATAGATTTCATTAACACAGAGGTGTTCTATCTTAACGTTGAGAATGGGGAGTTCTCCCTCAAGGCTGCCTAAGGAACATGCCAATGGATTTATGGAGAGGGCCTGAAAGCATGGGTCAGGCCACTGGGAAGTGGAAGCAGAGAGACCTGAGAAGAATGAGACTTGTTTTCCCCGACAGGGATCACAAGACATCAGTCCATGAATCTGAGCAATGGGAAAGAGAAAGAGAGGAGCTACCTCTCACTAAACTTGAGTCATACAAAATCAGACAAAATAGTCTCTAGCACAGTCTTTCCCACCTTTGTGACTTTTCCAAGTTTGTGAATCTTTAAAGACTTGCACAAAGGACAGAGAGAGAAAATAAGAAGTGTTATTCTAACAAAACAGTGAAAATACTGGATTTAGCAGAGAAAAGGTCTTAGACAAATCCAGACAAAATGAGCACATAAACCCTCCCCTGAACTATATTTATATTGTTTAACACTATGGGTGTTTCTCCTGCTCGTAAAGTCCTGCACAGATAGGGCTCAAGGAGTATATTTGCTTTTAGATCTGGGCAGATCTCCCTGCAAATACGTCTCGTACAGCTGGCACACAGTCTGTTCTAAGACTAGCTTGCTGTTGTACTAATGGCTTCCTAAGTCACTAAGACCAAACTATGCCTAAAGGAACTAGCACACTTTCTTTTACTTGCTGGGACTCAAAAGGTCTTGCCATAGACATACGGAGGACAAATTTTGGACTAATGCAGCATGGTATCCGGGAAAGCTCTTGCTCTTTATAGACTATCCCAGAGTTACTATATTCTTTTGTCTCAGTCTGAAAAAACGTTATGTCTGATGAGTCAAATATGCATTATTGCATACTTTCAAAAAAAAAGATTTGTATAGAATCTATATTATTTGAACTTTTTTTTTAGAAAATCTTGATAAGAAAACACAAGATGTATTTTATAGCAGTTCTTTCAGAGGTAGAAATGAACATAAGGACTTACTTCATTTTTATCATAAAGGCAACTTTCCTATGAATCAAATTACACACACCCAGCTCCTCTTGCTTCCTGGCATCTGTCAGCATCCCGTCCTTCAAGTAATTTTCCCATCTACAGTAGTTACAATAATTGCAACGTTTCTGGAAGAAAGAGGCAAAGCTGTTTGTTTAAGAGGCTGTGCTCAAAAACTTGTCAGTTTAGTTGGACTGTGTTCTGGAAAATTTCTTCTATTAGAAGATGCCAGCTTTTATTCTGGATGAAAATACCCATTCAGATAATAAGTCCCTTGTGTCCTCTTCATGCTGTCCCTTTTGATATATGACCGTTGTTAGGTCTGAATAGTTCACATGCTTATTCTCTTTGTAAAAAAATTATTTCCTGTAGAGCAAAAATCTTTGTGGAAAAGACAGAAATTGAGCCCTATGTGCCTCACTTCACAGCTTTTTATCCAAGAGTTCAGAAAGAGGGTGAGAGAAATGCAAAAGCAGTGAAAACAAAGTAGAATTTTAAATGTCTCCTTCCAAATCCACTCTGTTACTGCCAAATGGGAGGGAATAGCCTCCGGACAGATTTTATCTGTTACTGTCCCTTGGGATCAGATGCAGGCACCTTTACATGGCTCACATAGTGGAAATGACATTGCTCATACTGATCAGAGAGTGATTCTTGGTCTTGGCCAAAACTGTACTAAGATCTTTCACCTTTCCTTGCACCAAAGAAAGCTCAGAGTAATCATCTCTGTCTTTACTGCTTTTTAGATGATGGGGGTCTGAATAGAAAGGGTTGTACGCATACAACACAACAGATGTTTAAGAGAACAACATTAATTGTGATAGAGATTGATCCACAATTCCCAACATAATAATTCCCAAGGTGTAAGATCTGCCCATGATATCATAGATGATGCAGATGAACATTTCTCAAGTGTATGGAGTCCTTATCCAGGTGCATGACACAAATTTGATAAACATGGCCTTTTTTTTGTTGTTGTTGGGTGAAATTCACTTATGAGAGTGAAGGAGGCTGACATTTAACTTTGTTAGCTTTGCCCAGTGTGGTAGCACTGGTAGCACAAACAGAAGCTCACCACTAGAATGTGTACTTGCACTAGATAAGAGGCTATTTGGAACACATTTTATTAACATTCTCCAAAAGTAACTAATTATATCTGTGATCATAGTAGAAAGTGTTCATACTAGTGACTGGATAAGACTGAACTAAATAGATGTTAGACTGAAGTCATATCTCCAAAATTAATGATAGACTTGTCTAGTGAGACTCTGAAATGTAGGAATGCACCCAAGGAAAATGAAATCATACAGTACAAAGCGTGTGATGGAGCCCTTCAGTTTAGTTGCGTAGCATATTCCCCTACCAGAATACTTCATGTCAAAAGCTTGAGATCAGCTCTGGGTTGAGTGCCTTGGGGTAAATGAGCAGCTCCTGAATTTTAGCAGAATGCTGTGAGTTTATAGGACACAACTATTATCTTTTTAATTTTAATTTGATACTTAACAGCAGATACCAGAAAGTTAATTTAGTACAACAGATGTAAATGTGGAGTTTTGACTGTATTTTCAGGACAATTGAAGCCTTAACGTTAAGCTTGTATTCTAATATTGCCTTTGTGTTTTGATAATTCAAATTCCTTGCTGATCTTTGAAAATATTTGCTCTATCCTTCCAATCTTCTTTGGGAATATTTGTTCTAGTCTTATAGCTACTCTTTTGTCATTGCCATAAAAAAAAAAAAAAATCAGTCAACTTGGAGTTCAAACTGAAGTTCTAAGTCTTTTTTTTTTTTTTTTTTTTTTTTTTTTTATCTTTTCTTAGTGTAGTGAGACAGGTAAAAGTGAATTGCCCTTTGCATATTTACCGAACGTCATATACAATGTCTGGATTTTCTGCCAAATACACATTTTGTATACTGAAGCAAAATGAGAAATAATAATGACTGAGCAGAAGGAAGAGAACTGGAGGAGCTAATGTGAAACAAGGGTTAAAATAAGTGATTACACGGAAATCCTAAAATCCTCCCAAAGTCTAGATACCGAAATTTATATTTTATGGCTTATTGATTATCTAAATCTGACCTACTGTGACTCTAATGTGAACGTCTGCAGTCATTTGAAATACCATTTTACTAATGGGAATTTTCAGGAACTACATTTGCAAGAGCTGGGCATATTTGGTTCAGAAACAGAAAGAATAACTCAAATCAGTTCTCAACTTACTCCCTTTCAGTGACTTCTTACATATCTACAACAAAATTTTACAAAATTGCCAAGATGACTCAACAGAGTTACAAATGGACAGGCAACCTCATCACAAAAATATCAAAAATTCCAGGGCAGTTCATCTTTTCAGAGAGAGAACTGAGGACAGAAATACTAAAGGACAATTATAACTGAGATGGCATTTTCTCTTTAAGTAAAGGCTGATGCCACAACTTAATGGTGTGAACTGGGAATACCTAATACTGCTATTGCGTGTGCCATGCTTTCCCAGACTTACACAGGTACCTTCAGATAACTTGTAACAGCTCTCAAAAAAAAGGAAAAAAAAAAATACCTGTACCATAGTAATGATAAATATAAAATACAGCATCCAAAAGATAATTTTTTGGTCCTTTTTTTTTTTTTTTTTTTGTATGTGTGGGTATGTAGGAAATTATCCAAAAGAAATCAAATCAAGAAATGTATCAACAATTCTTAAATATAGATATATTAATCTTTTCTGCCTGAAATACCAATTCAAAGGACATACTCACCTACTCATCACATTTCCCACCCAAATTAACAGAATAAAGTCTTAGGCTCACTAGAAGTAGGAAGGGAAAAAACACCACATATTATCTGCAGCATGTGATAATAACTCACAGCAGAGTGTAGTCAGGCTCTCATCCCACCTTATCCTCCCTCCAACAGTCTGTAGCTGCCGTGGATTTGGGCTGCTGCAGAGCTGAGCTGTTCCAAGATCAGCTCTGGGGAGAAAAACTTTGCTAGAGATTCCAGATGTGAACTTGGCATCATCCTCTTCTTCCCTTGATGTCCAACCAGGGCTGCTGGCTACAGCAGGACCGTGGACCTGTCTTCTCTCAGCTGATAACTAGAGGAAAGGTAGTGGCAGACAGGAGCATCTCTGCATTTGCATTACAGCAGGGACTGCATGTGTAACATGTCTCAAAAGAGAAAACAAACAAATCTGTTGCTGAATAAAGATGGAGGGGAGGAATATTCTGTCTTCACCTGCACACATCTGAATGGACCTCACATAGCTATAGTGAAGTTTCTCTCCTTCACATCAAAGTGTTATTTGGTTGAGAAAACTTCTGAGAATATGACATATGATTGACTAAAACTTTGTTTTGACAGAGCCCAAGAATACATGCTCAAGAATGACTCTTGATTGGGCAAATCTGTTGTACTATGATATTAAATAAAGGAATCTAATTTATCTGAGCGAGCTGGCCAAGAGGTAACTTGATTAAAGTCTAGAAATACCTTAATGGGGAAATTTCTGATGGCAGAAAGAAAAGAAAAAGACAAAACAAGAGAATTAAATTCCTTGATGCAGAAACTAAACGCATTTAAATTTGAAAGTGGGTACTTCCTACCTCTGAGGGCTTGCAACAAAGCATCTAGAGATGTAGATTTTCTTTTGCTTAAAGTTTGTAAGTTAATTCTGAGTGGCATTTGAAAGCTGGACACCAGAATGCAAAATTCTGTGGTCCATGTCATGCAAGTGGTCAGATTAGATGTTTGTAGTTTTCCCTTCTGGACTGCAGTTGAATGTGAATGTCTGAAAAGAGCAATGGATTGTCAGAATTGTCTGTCCTAATAAATGATCACAATCTGAGCTCTCCACTGAAATAAACACCACAAGTGGTAGGTGGACATCATGAAATGGGAATCGACATACACTGTGCAAAGATTAGATTATGAATGACCAACCCACATTCCAGTGTGGGAGTACCCATTACCATGTTTTCCCTGTCATTATTATATTATATAAATAATATCCTATGCCGATAGCTGCTCCTCATCTCCTTGCAATCTTGCCATTTTATGTCTCTTTTATATCTCATAAATCAACAATCCCCTTGGGGTCCAATTTCAACAGTTAGCATTTAATCCACTGCAATTATTTACTCCCACTAGCAGGAATGTGACAGTGAGGTGGATTAGGAATTGGCTAGATGACAGGGCTCAGAGGGTGGTGATCAGTGGTGCGGAGTCGAGCTGGAGGCCTGTGGTTAGCGGTGTCCCCCAGGGGTCAGTCCTCGGCCCAGTCCTGTTCAATTTATTCATTAACGACCTGGATGAAGGGGTGGAGTGCTCTCTCAGCAAGTTTTCTGATGATACCAAACTGGGAGGAGTAGCTGACAGCCCAGAGGGCTGTGCTGCCATCCAAAGGGACCTGGACAGACTGGATAGCTGGGCAATGAGAAATCTTACGAAATTCAACAAAGACAAGTGCAAGGTCCTGCACTTGGGGAAAAATAACTCTGGTCACCAGTACAGGCTGGGGACTGACCTTCTGGAGAGCAGCTC
>VZSV01000083.1:3460796-3536775 GCA_013398735.1 Nothocercus julius | reverse complement strand
AAAGTTCCACAGGAACTTAAGGAAAAATTTCTTAACAGTGAGGGTGACAGAGCACTGGAAGAGGCTGCCCAGAGAGGTTGTGGAGTCTCCTTCTCTGGAGACCTTCAAGACCCGCTTGGACGCAGTCCTGAGCCACATGCTGTAGGTGACCCTGCGTGTGCAGGGGGGTTGGACTAGATGATCTCTAGAGGTCCCTTCCAACCTTAAGCATTCTATGATTCAATGATTCTATGAATAACTCTCCCAGCACTGCCTCTGTCCATATCTCCTTTTCTCTGCAGGAGCTTTGCTACAGCTACTCTCTCCACCCTCCTAGTTCTACCTTTTCCTAAAATCTCTTTCTTAGTGGTGCAAGTATTCCTCTTTCCTCTATCTATGGAACTATGTGCTGATAAACAGTGGAAAGTCAGGCAACTATGTGGGAATCTTACAAAATTAGGAGTCTCCGGATAGTAGGAAGTTGGGAAAGGTGTGATGCCTGATAATGAAAGGAACAGAAGGGAGCAAGGAGGTTTTGGTGGAGCAAGGGGTCACGGGATGCAACAATTTAATATAGAGATTTCTTTTTTTTAAATAATGGTCTTTTACCAGATATGAATCCTTGGTGAGGAGGTCAGTTTCCCACTGGGATGAGTGAGTCAGGATCAGTATGTGTGTGCAAGTGGCTGTTAAGTTCTGTACACAATCAACACCTTAAATCACCCTCTTCGTAGCACCTCCCAGCATGAATCTCCTGCTCAGGGACTTTTCTTTCTCTCTTAGGAAGCGTATTTTTTTCCCTTATTCATTGCTGCCATAATGGTGGCCAAAGTTTTTAAAATGGAAAATTACTCTCATCAAGTCTACTCCTAGTGTGGCCTCAAAGTTTTATATTGGGCAATCATGCTTCCTCTTTCTTCTCCTTAGTTTACTTCATAGAAGCTGTTTGACCATCAAACAGCTCTTTCTGTCTATTTTTTTTCTAGGTTGTCCATTTGACACTTTTTCATATTGCGGAGAAAGTGTCAGGAAGGGAACACTCTTCCACTGGATAATATTTAAGCAAGTAATAGAGTAACGATATTTAATATAAGCAAGTCATAATATTTAAGCTTCTTTCAAGAAGCTTAAGGCCATCACTAATTTCCTCATTTGTTCATTAAATTTTCCTTTAGCTAGCAGATTTTTAGGTGGTGAAACTGTGCTAGATTTGTAGCTGGGTTTCTAGCAACCACTGATACCCATCATATGTAACAATTGGCATCTAGGTTACTCATTAAAATATGGATAGTTTAGGAAATGCTGATTTATTTAATACTTGCCTTTGACTTAAGGAAGGTGGCTCTGTAGAAACTGTAATCCCTGGGAAAATAAGTGGACAATTTTTAAGGTACCTAATTTAGGATGAGCAACTCTAAAGAGTGACAAAAGGTTTATTGAAGGCTGTCTCTATCTGCTGGCTTAGCATTTTATGGCAGTCTGCATGAGGGCTGCAATGATTATGCTGATACTTCATTGCTCACCATTGCTACATGTCTTACCAGTACCAGCAGTTCCAGTGAACACTGCGTATTAAATGATTACAATAGGGTAGTTCAAATAGTCCTAGTGCAATTATCCCTTCTCTTCATAAAAACTAGGGGTTCACAGACAGACAATGAGGTTAGGACTGCATTTATGTCTGTTGATGGAGCAGCTGAGTTTGTAAGAAGATGGAGACCACTGAGCATAGTCTGAAGAGTGATGACTGATGATGTGCAATGTTCCCTTCATTGCAGTCTGACATCATCCATTGCTAAAACAGTTCTCACTTGTTTGCAGTTTCCTCTCCAGATCATGATTTCAGTTACTTATATGCTGAACCAGACTTACGCAAAGTATTGTTGATTTCACATTCCAACATATTTTCACCACTTAGGATTTTTGCATGAGAAATGGCCTCAACAATAATGTGTTTTCTCAAGGTAAACATCTTGAGGATCAGCTAGTAGACTATAAGGTCAAAAAATGAAGTAATGGTTCAAGGTGCTAAAACTATTGTCATAGGTTATCCAGAATTGGTTACACGTAATCAACACGCCTAATCTCATATGAGGGGAACTTGAATATTGGACACTATCCCAGATTCTGCATGGCTGGTAAGTTCATTAGAGGCCTTGCTGCTTTTTCGCATTTCAGGTGTTTAAATTTTGTACCTCCAGTTATGAATACTATTAGAAAGAAGTGGAGCTATGTGATATCAGAAGGGACCATAATTTGAATGAGGTTCTGAAAAATACTGTTTGAGGCACAGCACATACATGGAAGTTAAAATGAAAGCAAGCAATTAAATGAACAAACAAATAAAAATGTGAAAAGTTACTAGCCATATAGATTTTACTTATTTGACAAATTTACCAGAACAGAACGTGGAGATCAGCCTTTCCGCATGTATATGACAGCAAGTACAAAAGAAGAAAGCATAAAAACAATTTTCCTGTGCAGATTAGGAAAGAAAAATGGATTTTCTTTTGAGCATTGAGCACATCAGCCAGAACAAAATGTTACTGCTTTGGATGAGGTGTCAGGAATGTTTAGGGACTAATATAAACTCCCCCAACTACTGTTTGTATTCTCATGCTTATTGGCAAATGAGCAGATGGGCATTTTTAGAACAGAAGGGAGTTCAAAGGGAAAAAAAAAAAAAAGAAAAAGCAAGGCTGGTGATCTTTAAAAAAGAAATATTCAAAGGCAAAATATATTTTGCCTTCCAGCTGAAGTTTAGGGCATGCCTGAATCCAGTTACTCAGTATTCCTGATCAATTTTCAAAGATGTTTGCTTTGCCAACAACCTTTACATAACCTTCCCAGTTGCAGAGGCCCATATATGGATTTTCTCTGTGACACACTATCACACAGCCAAAGTAATTTTCCCCTTTTTCAGAAATTCTAGGTCTTCACAGGAAGAACTGGGAAATGTAGGTACTACTGCACATCTGTTGTGTTATATATGGAGAGGAAATACCGCACAACACTTGCCTGACACCAAATGCAAGTTTGCTCACTCCTCAGACCCCAGTGTTGGCATACCACTGGTGCAGCGGAAGGGGCATGGAACTGGGATGCTGAAACCTTATCTTTAATTTAGCTGTGTAGGGAAAAGTATGGGTGTAAGAAATTTTCTTTGTAACACAGCGTTATAGAATAATTTGGGTTGGAGGATACTGCTGTACTAACCCTGAGCCAAGTTTTAAATATCTCCAAGGATGGAGGGTCCAGAAGCCCTCTGAGCAGCCTGATTCAATGTTGGACCAACCTCTTTGTAAAAAAATGTTTACAAATGTGTAACTGGAATTTCTGTTATTGCAGCTGCCCATTTCTTATCCTTTCACTGTCTGCATGTCCTCTTCTGATCTTTGTGTGCAGTTTTTGACTTGATGTTTCCAGTGATGCTCTCTATTGGAAAAATATTCTGTTGAATTAATTCTAATAAGATGTTTGGATTTCTGATTGACTACTAATAAGAGATTGGTACAAAAGGTCTGGCCATTCCAGATCTCATTCTAAGGACTTATTCCAAGAACTGTTCATTTTTGTGAATACTGCTACAGTTGTTTCATTATTGCGATTTCATGCAAGCATTTTTCTGCTTGACAGTATTGGTAGTTAGAACTGTGGAATTTGGTATTTTTTCATTATTTTTATTGTGGGTTGACACCAGTCTTCACATTGACTGAAATGTTGTTCAGTGATACTTATTCATGCACTGATGCCCTTTGTAAATTTTCAATGCCACAGCTAGAAAAAGTACACAGTTTTTTTCTTTCTTCTTCTTTCTTCTGACAAAGACCACATGAAAGGATGTTCTAGAACATAATGTATTTTTTTGTCTTAGTATCATTTTCCTAAATAAAATATTTTTAGAATTTTGCCAAGAGCTTTGGTTCAAGAAGAGAATGTTTTGTAATTGAGGACTTCATATCTAACCAAAAAAAAATAAAGTGCATTATTCTGCCTCAGAATTCCTACCCCTTCCTACCTATGGCGAAACCCTTCACCATTACAGAGCTGAAGTATGTATCCCATATTATAAAGCAAAGGTATGGATATAAATCTTATTTTCCTAATGGATATTATAATATATGAGTCTGAGGAACTACGGTTAAAGTATTTTAATCTCTTTCAGCTGTAGATATAATTAGAAGAACGTTAAGCTTTTTGACACACCATACACAGAGAAGCGTTAGATTTACAAATCTTCATCTGCCATTTTTTTCTTCAATACCAAACTTATAACTGAAGCAAATGTTCCCAAACTCTCACTCTAATGTCACTCAGTTCCATGAAGTCACTACGTTACTTCTGTTGCTATAACAACCTAACAAGGTCTGTTGCTAATGTCACAAAAACATTGAATTAGCATCATTTTGAAAAAAACTTTGAAGAGATCATCCTAAATGCAGCCCTACTGCAATGCATTTTGCAGAAAAATACCCTTTTAGAAAGAAAGCCTTTGAAGATGAGTTAGTTGTATTAAATATTAATTGCACCGCAGCTGCTAACTAATTATAAGGAAATAATATTTCTTACTATTAAAGTACAAGCATTTCTTCCTTATTCCCTTATTCTTTTCCATTTTATATTAATTGTTGGGAAGTTTAATATGAATTAGCACATTTCCCCCCACCTCCCCTTTTTTTTAATTTCTGAGGGAAACACAAGCAAAGCTGCCTTAGATGGTATTTCTAATACTGAGATCCATGCAAGAGACTAAAAGCTTGAAAATAGAATTAATCCTAAGAATGTAGTAGGAGGAATGTGTGGGAGAACAGGTGTTTAATATCCTAAGATGAATTCTTATTTATCTCTTATATCTATCAATCTATCTATCTATGTATCTACAAATATATCTTCTGTGCGTATGGAGATGCATGATGTGTGAGATTCAAGCTGGACTAGCCAGTGAGTCACATGAGAGGTTTGGGTGCCAGATTTCAGGGAGATCAAGGCTTTGGGAGAGCAGTGGAAAGGAGGTTTCTCTGAGCATCAGCTCATAGAAATATGACAGGTACATTTGTGCTGCCTGTGTTCATGTGAGTGCCTGCAAAAGTACTATCCTTTTCTCTCTGTAATCCATATCTGCCTGTGTCTGTCTACAGAGCGTGTGTGCACCTGTTTTGAAATTTGTGCTCAGTCTTGCTGCTGGAGGGACCTGGAGGGAGGAACAGTCCTTCTGTGCACCACGTTCAGCTGCCCTGGGAGGGATTCATCTTCCCAGACATCCATCTGGGAATGAATATAAGAGCACACAACCATTCAGTGGGACTCCAGCATATATATATACTGATATATATATATCTAAAGATATATATGTATATTTTATATATATATATATATTTTTTTTTTCTTTTTTTTTGAAACAGAGGAGAAGGAGAAAGTAGGTAGGGGAAAGATGCTTCAAGACTGGTTTCTGAACCAAAGGCAGAATATAGAAGTTGAAGATAACTTGCATGAGAAAAACTGCAAATAGTACAGCTTCTAATTTCCAGGAAGGGGAGGAAGGTAAGCAGCAAAATGAAGCCAAGAGATTTTATTGAGGTTCAATTCAGGAAATTTAGCAAACAGGTAGGAAAAAAATACCATGGAAAACAAATTTAAAAGTATCTGAGGACTGTAAGTACTTTTTGAACTAGGACAGAATATAATCTGGGCTAGATCCTGAAATTTTCAATGGTCTCAAAAACAAGAAGGAAAAGCTTAGAAAAGGGAAGTTATTGGGGATTGCCAAAAACTATAATACTAAAAACAGTGCAGGTTACAAACAGAGATACAACTCTTAAGTGACATATAACAAGAAAGAGTGAGCCTACTATTCAAGGAGTAGGAAAGTTGGTAACACTGACTCCAGTAAGGCTGAATGTGATTAATCCTTTTTTTACATTCATATTCACAATGAGAAGCTAATGAAAAGGTTAAGAACGCTAGTTCCAAAAGGGGAAAAGAGCATAGAGCATTCCTAGCCAATTTTATATTTTCATTTTTTCTCATCTTCATAAAATTGTT
This sequence comes from Nothocercus julius, assembly GCA_013398735.1. NCBI lineage: Eukaryota > Metazoa > Chordata > Aves > Tinamiformes > Tinamidae > Nothocercus > Nothocercus julius. Next base: position 3,530,754 of record VZSV01000083.1, on the reverse strand, counting down.
ACTGGTAGATGAGAGACAACTGCTTAAGAAATCTGACGACTATTTGTGTTTGCCTTTGAGAAAGGAAAGGCATGAAAGGACAATTTTGTAAAAGATCTGAGAAAGGGATTAATGCTGAAATGGCACTCGGAGTGACCTCTTTTTCTGGAAATATCAAACTGTAATTATTCAGAGAGCACTGTGATTTCTTTTCAGGAAAAAAAAAGGGGGGGAGGGAGAGAGCGATGAACAATAGTCAACAAGAATTTATCAAGAAAAAGTAATTTTGAACCAATTAAGTTTCTTTCTAAGACAGAATAAGAAATATTGTGAGTATTGGAGAGGACAGCTGACATCATAACTTTTAACTTTACAATTATGAGATTGATACAATCTTTCTATAATCAAAGCAAAGCATTATGCACTGCTAGGTAGTACATAATCATTTAGAAAGTCAATAGTAATTAATCATGTGGAGATAACTGGAAAGATGGAGCAAGTGTAGTTCCCCAGAGGTCTGACCCATCACATTTTCAGTAATAGATGTGTGAAGTTATGCTTAATGAGCTTATTATTTTGTGAATTTTCCTTATATTGGGAAGTTTTCAAGCATTTCAAAGGATGAAATTAGAATTTAAACAATCTTAACATATTACAGAAATGGAATAGAAAAGAAAAGGAATATAAGTTAACAGCGACAAATATAAAAATGTGTATCTAAATAGGAGTAATCTGCTACACAAATACAGAATGGATTGTCTTTGCAGTGTTGATACAAGAAAAGACTTAAAAGTTGTAGTAAATAGCAAGAAATGAATCAACATCATCATACTCCTGCAAATAAGGTAAATATCAAATTTAGAAATATTGTCTTGAATAAGTATAAGCATTCCTTGTGCCTTACTTGTCCTTACTCATTAGGTCTGAGATAGAATCTCTCTTTGGGCATGAGAATTCATGAAGGGTGTGATTCAGCTGGAAAGAGTCCTGAGGGCAACCATATAAAGAGTCTGAGGTTTAGAAGTTAGTTTGAAGTTTCCCATCATGGAAGACTGAAGATATTATAGCACTAGAAAGAACAGGCTCTGTGGTGACAGATGAACAATCTTCAGCAGAGATAGATCACAACTTTTTAACACAGAGAAAAAAATTAGGTTGCAGCAACAGTGGAGGAAATTCAACCGAATAGGAGAAAGGCTGGGAGAAGATTTTTGGGGTGCAAGTAGGTGAATGAAAGTGAAGGACTAGGAAGGAAAAACATGTTTTTCAAGAACTCAGAGCAGGGAATGAGATTTGGGATAGAGCGGACAGCTGGGCTTTGGTGGAGGAGTTCTGAAAGGAAAATGCAAAGGACCAGAATGGCTGGGACTTAAAGTAAGAAAAGAGATCTGAAAGAGTGTGAGGGATAACAGGAGAGCTTTGAGTAGCAAAGCCTAAGAGAAACTTGCAGAGCAAAGATTTTTTGCTTCTCCTCCTGTGAGTTTCCCTTTTGAAACTATTTTTGGGAATAAAGGACCTCTATCCTTGGAATAAATCTCTTGTTTGATACACAAATTGCTCTTTCTAATATTTCTTTTCAACTCATTCCATCTCTTCTCTATATGCAGCCTACTGCTGTTCTACAGGGCAGGCCTCTACTCTTATATAAGTTTTATAGACACAGAAGAAGCTAAGGCTAGGCCAACAGGGGAGAGAGAAGACAAAGCATGAACCGGAAAAGGGTAGCCAGAACAAAGGCATAAGAAAAGGAGCTTTCTGCTCCTGTGACTTACTGATTTACATATAGTCAGATGAAACCACACAAAGAGACTTGTATGTGAATTGTGTGACTGTTACTGAGACTCGTAAGAAGAAGAGGTAATATGACTCTGGTTGGCTGCACTTCTCTTTCACCACTCTGTCTTACAGTCAAAAGCATGTGTGAATGTTAAATCTCAAGCAACTTTTTTCATGTGCACCATAAATTGCTGAAAATGGACTACCTCATACAGAAGAACTGTGACCTTCAGAAAAAGACCTCATAATAACTATGCCAAGAGAAAATGTCAATCTATTTCCTCTTTGGTCTGGGACTTGAATGATTTAGCTGTGGAAACATACAATAGAATTTGTGCCTCCCTCATCCACTCCAAGAAAGAAAAAAGAAAAAAAAAAAAAAGGAAGGGAAAGGTTAGTGCTCATCTATACTAATATATTCTTTGTCCTAGTTTAATTTACTGTCACAATGTCTCATGTTTCTCAATTCTTAGCATGGAATGTGATGGTCAGGTAATAAGCCTGAATAGAGGGAAAAGTAGGTGAACATGATGGAAAAAAAATTGTACCAGTTCTAGCTGCTAACACATCAGAAGTCTTACAGCTTTGTTTCAACCTTTGCATTATTATTTCCCCTGTGGCCAAATAAAACAATAGGAGAAGGAAGCAGCAGCATTTGAACATCAGCTCCAGTCTTCTGAACACTGAGAAACCTGTCTGAAAGCAGTCACCCTAATATACCTTTCATGCCAAAAAAGGTTATTTTCCTGAACCTGATTGCATATGATTAGATTAAAAGGAGACAAGCTAGAAGCTGTGCCCATACATTTAAGGAAAAAACTCCTATTCAGTTCTGGGAAAATTTCAGAGCTGATTGCATCATGTTTGTCATTTCAAAGCCTTCAGCAACTGATCTCACACTTGGAAAATATCAAAACTAACTTGGTTTGACACAGTTATCAGTACAACTCAACCTGTCTGACAGACAAACACCCTTCATCCGAAGGGACATTATAGCTGCAAGATAGCTCCCCTGTATTCAGCAAGGTTTCTATAGAAACAGCAGACATTCTTTATTAGGATGATTCAGAGTGCTAATTGCTTATTTTTAAATGATTTTTTTTACACATTTTATTTGGGAAAGATGTAATTCAGTATTTAATAGAATACTTTTGGGGGATATGTGGCCTCTATATTTAAGAAATAAACTGCACTCCTATACCTAATCTCCAATCTAACTTTCAAGTATTTTTAGTATTTTCAAGTATTTAAATACTTTCAAGCATTTTGTTACTATCTTGGGTGTAACCCATGGAAAAGTTCCAATGTCAAAGATCAAAACAATTAAACCAAAGCAGGTGTAAACATCTCACTAGATCAGAACCTCCCCTCCGCATCAGGGATTGTATTTTACATCCATTTTGCGTAGACTGAAACAATTAATGTGAGGTACAATGATGGGTAGAGTCAGTGTTCTTAGTACTCAAATACTTACATGTATAGATAACATTTACAATAAATGAAAAGGTCATATATATTTTTTTACAGTCTTAGGAAAAGATCATTCATCTTTAAAGCACTTTAAAGTCTACTTTAACAGTCTGGCCTTGTCAAAGGTCTTTAAACTTATTAAGAGATAAATCACTTTAAAAAGACATTCAGGGTATGGTCTTCATAACTTTTTAATGTTTGGTGCTAATGAGAGATGATGGAGCGTGAATTCTCTTTTTAGACATAAAAGAGGCTGACAGCAGTGCACAGTCCTCTGAAGTGTAATGGTAATGTACCTTCACTCTAATCTAACAGGTCAGTCCATATTCTGAGCTCAGCTACACAAAGAATATTACACATCTATATCCATGTAAACATTCTGGAATATACATTGCTGCATTTGAACTCACTCTCATAGTGCAGAGCTAAAAGTATGTATTAGAAAAATATTGAACTTACAAAAACATTTTCATATAGAGGGTGTTGAAAACCTCGAAGACTTTCTGGTCTCTTTGACCCAGAGAGGTTACATAACTTCCACTTTAGAGATATTGAAACACTTGACCAGACATGGCCTTGAGCAACCTCATCTAATTTTGAAGGTGGATCTAACTTCAAAATTGGACCTGCTTTAAGCAGTGGTTTGAATTAGATGATCTCCAGAGGCCCCTTCCAATCTCATTTAATTTGTGATTCTTATTTACAACTTTCGGCTTTCTTGACCTTGCGTTCAATGCAATCATTATGAAATCAATGGGGTACTTGGAATCTATGACACTCATCACACTTAGAAAAAGGAAGCGACCCTAAGTTTCTATTTATAATTCCACTGATGACTTCTTACCTTTAAGACATTTTCAGTTCAAGCTCGGCAGGCTCTTGCATGCAATTACCTGCTGTTGGGAGTTTTTGTGACAGGTGGCAGTTAGCCCATGCCTATCACAAGAATCTGCAGCTCCTTTCAGGCTGTGATGCTCTTTTTGGCTTTGCTTTTCGAATTAGTCCTGTGAGTACCTTCTGTCAGATGAGATGTTCAGGACCTTTTTTCCATTGTAATTATCTGGTCCCAGGTAAAGGTTTGCTTACAGATTAAGATAGATAGCAGTGAAACACTGGATTTTCCATACAAAATTTGAGAACATATAGGTGCTATTTCTGGTTGTGATGAGTCATCACATTTGTGATGACTCTGATAACTGATGGGATATATTACTAAGGATATGATAGGAGACACCTGATTTTCTGGACCTTTAGCTGGAGGCCATGTAGGACACCCTAGGACATCCCAAGTGGCACTAGATACCTATGTGAAGGAAAATAGGGTAAGTTCTTTTGAATATATTAGTCTTAGTCTTCTTTATAAGGGCAAAATCTTGGAAAAAATAGGATGGTATTTGAGCAAATGCCTCAATATTAGCAGTGTCATTTATTCAGTAGCTGCTTTTGCTTATTTTTTGTCACTTTGAGCCAATGGTAGCCATGAAGCTGATAGAAGGAGATGACTGAGGAAGGAGCAGGTTGGACAAGCGTTGAAACCACTGTGCCGGGAAGGCAGTTTGCATCACACCAGTTTGAGGACCCCACAGCCATGAGGAGCTGCACCACGCCTTCTCAGTGCTTTGGAGCAACTCCTGTCTAGTGGCTGAGCCTCACTCCATCATACCTTTAGGACTGGAGACCAAAAAATTCCTGAAACTGTCCTTATCCTCCTTGGTCATCCTTTTTACATACTCTTGCACAAGAGAGGAAAGCAACTTGTACTACCGATCCTCAAAAGGATTAGTGGGGGGTAGGTATAGAGAGGATCAAGAAATGTGTTGGAAAAAAAAAGAGGATAAATAAATAAATAAATAAGATGTCTAAGAGCAGCTGAGATCAATAGGTAAGAAGGTCTAGGCGGCCTTTGCAGTCACCTCAGTGTTATCCCTTAGTTACCCTTAGTTAGGCATGTTAACAGAATAAGCTTCTGTGAAGAGAGGTAGCTGATACATGGAGATTATGTTCTCACCTGATTTCTAGTCAATTGTTTCCGTGTAGTTTTCTTTCTTTTATTTCATACCTGTGATGCTTTCTGAAAGGCATTTGGCAAAGTCACAGTCTCTTCTCCCCCTCCTCTGAGCAAGTTTTCTTTAAGTAAAAATTTTCCTTCCAAAGTAAAAGGTTTGTAAGTGGTGAGAACATGACAAAATTCTTTTCTCTTGTTGCTGGCTGACTACTCAGTTTTGTGTCCCCGGGGTGGGTTATGCCAGTCAATGGGCAAGCTGCTCAAGGACTCAACTGTTCTTGCCACTCAGCTGTGTGATGCCCACCCTGTCATCAATAGTTGGATAGTTGGATATCATAATAGTTCCTGATACTGGTCAAGACATCTTAAAGAACTTATGTGTTTTATTGCCTTATGGGAACCCCTACTTAGCACCTAAAAATAGGATCCACAGAGTGACATTCTTAGAGCTTGAGGAATATGGCCAATGTATGATAAAATAGGTCATGTACAGGAATATGTTAAATAGAAGCATAAAGTACTTGTCTGTTTTTCCTGGACTGGTAAGTTATAATAGATGAAATGAAAATATTTTCTTGTATCTTGTTCTTCCAACTGATAAGGCATTACTGGTTTCTTCAGGGATTAATATAACTATCAAAGAGTAAAAGGAGCAAATCTTTTGACTGAGCCTTTTCCAGATTTCAGTGATGTGATATTTATGGAAGGCATAAAATAAGTGTAACACATTAAAGTGACAGAGGAACAGGTAGGAGGAGTAAGATACAGTTGAATATCCTAGAACAGCACGGGAACTGATCACCAATCTGAACTAAGAAGATCTGAACCTGGGCTGAAGATAAGCACTTGGTAAAACTTATATGCAATATCACAAGACAGACAGCATCCTCCATATTCAGTCTCCCACGGTGACTCGTTTTGTTCACCTAATTAGTTATTTTATGAGAAAAAGGACAAACCTTAACAAAAAGAAAAAGTTGTTTTCTTAATTCAGGCATAGAAAAGAAGCTTAGTAGGAAGCTCACAGCCTTGTTAAAACAGGAGAAAAACAAACAAATCATCATATTGGCCACAGAAACACAAACAATTCACAATAATTCATGAATGAGCTAAGCATGCTAGTGAAACAAGGATATAAAATAAGTTTAGTTATAGCACTTCTTTGCACTTGTATCTTTCTCTCTACACTTCGTACTTCATACACTCCACAGCACACTTCATAGTCATTACTTACACCTTAGCGTTAATCATTTTATTCTGACTTTTTTCCTGCAGTTGGCAAGGTCTGTATAAGAACTGGTCAACCTCAGCCAATTTATAGTCAGTGGAAAGCTACGGGCTATTTTTTGAAGTGATGCAACTTTTTGATATTTTAATGTTTTAATGTTTATCTTATGACGAGTTCATGCAATCCCTCACATTGTTTTTTTCTCTTTGCTAACTGTAAAAGGGTGTCTAGAGTTTTTGATAACATCTACTGTATAGATGACTGTATTGCATAAGATAAATCTCTTGGCAATTTTTTTTTTTTTCCTATGCTGAACTTGTTGAGTGTTGGTCAGTGTGATTGCTGGCTCTGCTCTGAGCTAAGCACCTATTCATAAGGGTTAAGTCATGAGAAGCACTAGTTCACAGAGGCTTAGAAGAAATTTAAGCCATGTGAACATGGTGCAGTGTGAGTCTGCAAGATTATGAGAGCATCTGAAACTACAATTAATGTAGATACAATCTGTTTTGAAAAGTCCAGGCTTGGAGTAGAGGCGCTCTAGAAGAAATGCTTTTAGTTTGGAGACCAGTCCTACGTGGCCAGGAAGAACGGCCATTGTATCACAAGAAGACTGTTGCAACTTTCCACCTACAACAATGACTGGCCCTGTAGACATTTAGCTTTTATTGAAGTGGTGCCTGCTAGACTTGGAGTTTGCCTGAAAGGCAGGATCATAAAAAAAAAAAAAAAAAAAAAAAAAAAGTTGTTTGGGTTCTGAAAATACTACACATATCAAATCTATTAAAAGACTATCATTACTACTTTCCTGCTTCCCTAATATCACATTCTGGTGATTGACTGCAGAACAAACCCTATCACTGAATGCTTTCCTAACCTACTAGAAAAGAGCTTTAGTGATTAGTTATAAAATTAATAGTGAAAAAATAATATCCTGAAAGATTAGAATCCCTTTTCTCTAAGGACTTCAAAGCGCTTCATGAATGTGCAGGAACTAAGACGATATCAGATAAGGTCCTACATTTTGTAGTAAGAAATTAACCACCGTATTTTATTTTCCAAGTGACATCCCTAGTGATCAGAAAACAACTCAAGCTGTGTCAATATTATAAGAACGTTTGTTGTTTTATTCTTTTTGGTGGGTACAAAAACCACAGTTTCTTACACAGAACAAGATTATAAATAATATCTATAACATGAGTGACCCGTAGTCTCTTTTGATTCTACACTGCAGACTGATGATGTACTCTAAACATTTTTTCATTTTGTTTCTTGTAGTTAGACAGATGCAAATCTCTGGAACATGGAATGATGGAACAGAATGAAGGTAACAGCAAACAAGAGGATGACCAACAACTTTTATAAAAAGAAAAAAGTCTCTGAATTTTATTACAGTGATGGTATTTTATATCAATTATTGCAATGAATTGTTCCCTAAGATGGTTAGAAAAGAATTGTGTTGTCCTCTACCGAATTTACATCAGTTAAAAAGCAAGCATGTTTCAATATTCCTCTTTCTTTTTTCAAATAAAATGTAAATAATTTCTTTATTTTTTCACAGGATTTACATATTTATTATTTTCTTATCACAGTTTAGTGACTCATTTCTACAGCTGAATAGCTGAATATTCTTCCATTGTATATATTGATGTTCTGGAGACACAGGTTAGCATGTTCATTGACTTCTATAGCTATTTTTCTGTCTTTATCAAGACCAGAATGTTGTCCTTTCTGAGCATGTTCTTCACAGTTTAATGCGCTAAATTGGCAAGTCTTATTAGTTTTAAGTCCACTCAAGTGAATTTTGTTGCTGTTAATACACCCTTCCCAGCCCCCTCCCCCCAAAAAAACTAAATTATGAATTTTCCTGATATAAAATCTGAGTTTGGGTTTCCGAGCTGAGCTCATGCACACATTGTTGCTGATGATGTCTGGCGCATTTGGACGTACTTCCCTTTCTCAGCCAAATTATTAGTTCATCAATGACACTCCCATGTCGTTACAGTCTGTGCTGTGTTCCCGTCAGTCACCAACACAGTTTAATTAAGGCACTCAATTATTTTTTTGGTTTTTATGGTAGGTCCGATGCAATTACAGCCAATCCTGAACTTTGTCTAATTGCAGTTCCAGTATGCATGGCCTTTGGGCAGTCGGGAGTCAGTACGCGGCCATTTTCTCCTACGCTCCCCGTGATGGATAATCTGGCTTTGTTTCTTATGGCTTCAGAAAAGGTAAGCTGGGATCAAAGAAAAGGAGAAAAGAGGCAAGTGTTACATTGTTTCTATCCTTCAACAAGCCGGGACACAACAAACACCAAAGTACTAGACTTTAGACATCTGCATTTCTTCAAGTTAGCATTAAAAATAGTAATTATATGTACATAATACACAGATTGTATTTACAAATAATAGGGGAAAACACTAGCAATTCTGATGTTATATTTTCTTAAAATTAAATCCTTATCAATTAAATATAAAATCCCCATTGGATCAGGAAATTAACAGAAGAGGGGATACCTTCATCTAAACTGCTTCAAACTACACTTACTTGCAGTGAAATGAGAATCAAGACTTTTATGAAACTGAAAGCATTAACATCTGTAAATAAATTATACACAATTGTTTGTAGTTTTAGGCCTTTAACTTCGTATTTTCAGAAAAAATATGACTAACGAAAGCTGCTTAGAAATTGGTAGTTGAGCTGTCCTTCTGAAAATTCCATGGATTAAACCTAAAGAAATTATTGATTATATTCAAAACACATATATTTAGTATCAGTAAATCAGAATGCTGTCCTCAAATCTCATTGCATAGATATTTTCCTATAGTTAGGGGAGGTGGGAACTTTCAAAGGAAATGAAATTTATTTAGAGAAAATACAGTTTTCTCTTACATTAAGTCTGAATTTTCCACAAGAAAGTTTAAATTTTTGCTATCTTTATATCTTTTCCTTCAGGTAAGTCAGAACAAAATATCTTGTTTGGAGACCAGCTGACTCAAGGAGAAGAATTTGGATTTATTAAAAGAAAAGATTTATAGCTATTCCTTCTAATTTTAGCCAACAACAGTCTACTCTGAAAGAACTCTCATGTGACAACTGAAAAATCCGACATGACTAGGTTAGACTAAATTATTTCCAGATGGCTTAGATTAGCGAGATAACTCCCATTAGTTACACCTGAGTTTAACATAAATCCGAGTGTCCTGAACTCCTTTCCTACATCAAGAAAAGTGTGGTCTGGAAATGACAGTATTCTCGTTTTCCTTTTGTGACTGGATATCATATTGATATATTCTTTCTGATCACACACTGACATGTCCCCATGGGTTACATGACCATGTTAACTCATGGGATCCATATAAGTATGACATGTCAGCACAGATGTTAAGAGTCATTTGGGGTCAACCAACTGAGTAAGGGCACCTGCAACATCAGGCAACCAAACCACAATAGTTTGAAAGAGTTTTCAAAGAGATTATTAAGTGGGGAATTCTGATTTATAGCTAGTGGAAAATATAGCCTTTGCAACTAATGCAATTGGTGGAAAGGGATGCAATCTGAAATACTAACTGGAAAAAGTGAGAGACAGGATGATGCATTCACAAAGGAGCAGAAGGATAACAGACATTATAAAATCATTTCATTTGCCCTTATTACTGATTGCTGTATTTAGATAAAAGCTTTGTGTTTCTGAGTCCAGTTTCTCCCTCTGAGTTAGCATTGCAATCCTATGCTGATCTTCGACAAGTCAAATTCATTCTTATTTATGAGTATTTGTATGTATACAAATACATAAAGTTTAAGGTTCCTTAAAACCCCTAAGTGAGTGAAAATGCACTGCTGTAATTAAATATTGTGTTGCTATCATTAACTCTCTCAAAGAAGAGTCCTCCAAAATAAAACAACCTTACAGCACTGTGAGAACTTGGATATGAAAGTAACATTCCAGATCTATTACCTAAAAAATGAGCCCTCTTAAGCAGCCCAATTCAGGGAAATGCCTCAGCCTACCAAAGGCATTGGATCATTCCCCTTTAGATGTAAACTTGGGCCTTGCTAGTCATCAATGGCAGTGTCCAAATCATCCTTTGAAAAGTTTCCCTGATGTCATTGTACGCCATGGCAAGGACATGCCAAAAGTACCTTGACCTAATTTAGCAGCTAGATACAAAGAATGATATGCAAGTACTAAATCAGTGGGAACCTAACCCCATATATAAAGTTCTGCTGAATTACATATAACCTCAAACCTCAATTCTATCACTCAATATAAAACTGCATATGAAAAGCACAGTGGAAAGGCTGCAGTGTGGTGTAGCTCCACATACTGCATGTCGAGAGTGCCACTGCAAATGTACTTTGAGAACTGGTGACTGCCAACTGAAATGCCCTAATGTTTTCTGGTCAATAGAAACAGAAAGGAATAGAATATCCTAAGATTTCTAGCTGGGAGTTTTTTTGGGGAAGGGCAAGAGTCCAAACCAAAGCTAGTCTGCAGACTTTGCCAGAAAAAGGGGGCCTGCACCATACTTGCTAAACTTTCCAGAAAGATGTCATTATGTATCTGGATCTCTCCATTGCTTTAATCAGCTATATGTACTCATGACCATTCAAAGTTAGCCACTGGGAATAAGCGATATGTGAGTTATGCATAATTTAATGCTTTTGTAGCCCAATATATATAGATGGGCCATTGATAAGGCACTCAGAACAGAAAGACAGTAAAAAGTGAAACACAAAAACAGAGCAAATGAAGATAATGAAGAAGCTCTCAGCAGTCTTCTCTGGAATAAGAGAAGAAAAAGCTATACCAAGGTGATATTTTTCTTTTCACAGCAGAAATTAAGAGCAAGCTAACAGAGCAAATATTAAAAGTAGTTAACAAAGCCAGTACAATCAGGTCAAATTTGTATTCAGGATGATGTCGTAAAGCAAGGTAATCAAAGAAGTTCCTGATTATATTTTAAACTAAGCTATGGATAATAAGCCAGGCTAATACTCTGCTTAATTGTGCTGTTACACTTTTAGCTTTATGACCTGGCTGCATAAATGGTTTCAGGACAGGCTGGGATGAGAGGGAAAATTCTTAGAATTTACTGTGATAAGAGTAGCATGGGAAATGGTGAAAGTCTGTGTGCAGTAAGTGTACCTATTTAATAATGATAATGTATTTCCAAATGTTGCCATTAGTTTTGTTTAATTACCTGTTGTGCTAATCGTGGAAAATACTGCCTGCTCTCGTTAGGAAATAGAAATGTAGGACACTGATAACCTCAGCCTATGTAATAAAAGTCTTCTAGCCTGACTTTTTATATTGTTTTGATTTCTCTAGTAGATATCTTTCACACAAATATTTAAGGAAAACTTTAAATGATTTTTTCTATGTTGAAATGAAATTGGAAATAAAAAAAAAGTGAAAACAAGTACATTGCACATTTTCAGAGGTATCCTGTAACATTTAGCTTTGTTTGTGATTCATTTTGTAATTTTTAATAAGTTTTCACTTATTATTATTCAATTTTGCAATTAATTTGATTAATTAAAAACAACAGCATAGAATGGGAGAACATCAGAAGGCAGCTGAAGTGGGTGAATGAGCTCTGTAGTACACTGGGGAAGGCCTTGGAGACCTGGTGGTGGTAACTGGATGGGCATTGTGCAGCCACACCTGTGTTAATCCCTTAAAAAACCTATGGCATCCCTTGATGCAAGCAATTTGGCAGGACTTTTCAGAAGAGTAGCTGGAGGCAAGGATACCAGGCTCTGCAACATTTTCAAGGTGTCAGGTCAATTAGCATCCTAAGGGCATAATATGATATGCAAAAATGGAAAACTGCTGCTTTTCCAGGAATAGAGAGGGATTAATTCCTCCCTAAAGCAAACTTACTTCCTTTCACATTGCCTTTGGTAGATGTAATAGCTTGCCAGTGTTTCTGAATGTCTTTACATTAAACATAAGGACTAGTCCTGAATTTTCACTTGCTGTTGCACACACATGTGAGTTACCCTGGGACAATTCACTTTTTACTATATTAAATTAAAAGAAGAAAACACATTGTAAGTAAGGCATATTAATTTAAAAATGGTCTATTTAAGCTATTTTATATCAGTTTAACTTACAAGTTATTAGAACTATTTGCTATCAGCTTAAAAATCAGATTTATGTTGGTTATTCATCCAGGTTAATGTAAGATTTAAATCCTTACCCCTTAAAAAGGGGTTAGGACTGCCAATCATCTTTCCATATTAGCTATTTTTAGTCCTAATGCAATATTTTTAATCCTTGGATAAGCTAACATATCAGAGGTTTTTAAATGCATGAGGCAGTTCTGACATGCTGAAATATGTGTAAATAGTTGTAGGCTCTATATTGCCATCAGCTTCCAGGGGCCGTGATTAGAATGTGTAATGAAGAGTTGGCATACTCAGTCTGCAAAAAGCACTTCACATAGGTAACCCCTCATTACTTGCATTGCTAAAGAAGGCTAAGTACTGATAGGAGAGCTATCTGTCCTATTTTTTCCTAAAAAAAAAATCACTTGTCTGTTGCAAAAAATCCCTCAAAAATGCAAACTTAGGCACTTTCCATAAAAAGCCTGAACTCAGTCAGCTCTAATTTTTAATCAAATAAAAAAATAAGACCTAAATATATTCTACAAATATAATCACTATTGCATTTCATTTACAGATCCAGGAAGGAACTCAGAGGCATCGAGTCGTGTCATAATTAACTTGCTAAGCCAGGTCAGTATGTGAATGAAAGATTTGGGGTTTTTTTGCTCATTTTCCTAAGAATACATTTCAGATTGATTCTATTTTGTAAATTCAATAACAAATGTGCTTTTTAGGGCTTTTACTGCTGAATTAAAAGACTAGCTTTCAATATATAATTTTTTTAAGCTTTCAGTTATAAATTATAATTGGAGCTCTTTGTTTTCCTGTGTGCTTCTTTGTTTCTTACCCCAGATTGGAGACTGCTCAGTTATGAGCATGTCATTAAAGAATTTCAGGGGAAGTGATGTCTTCATCTGCATTTTACATAATTATTTGCACAGGTTTATTTCTTTTTAAGACCTTTGTTACTGAGAGTCACCAGTGTGCTTTGGAGATTTTTTAATATTAGCATCTGGAAGTCCTGAGATAATGAATATTAACCTATAATCTTAAAGTCATCTTGACATCTACTTAGAGGTTTGGCCTTTTTTCTTGCTTAGTCATATGCCTCACATTTTCAGCACTGAACGGAGTGCGGAGTTAAGATATTCTACACGGGGAAATTAGTCTCTATGTCAATTATTATATACCCGGAGTCATGCCTTCTTGTAGAAAAGGGAAAAAAAGCAAACTACACACAGACAATATGTTTGGGATAGTTTCCCAGCCAGTGAACACCAAGCCCCCTCCCTCACCTCCAGAGAACCCACCTATTCCTTGCAGTGCTCCAGCTATCATGCTCAAACACCATTCTCTGTTCACTCTGTGTTTGTTCTGTACTGTAAGGTTCTGTATTGTACCGGCTGTGCCTTTAGTCTGTAAGCTCCTCGGGGCAGGGACCTGTTTTTTGTTTGGCACACTTCACCTATTGTACAGCGCCGTGTACTCCAGCGCTATATAAATAATAAATAAAAAATAAGAATTGCATCTACAGTTGATTCCTGTTAAAAATTATCTAGGTGGCAATGTAAAATTTCTGTTCTTCATTTGTTTTTCATTAGTTTTTGTTACTTCCACTATAGAGAGGGCTTATGATTTCAGGAGAATATAGCTCTGAATTTTTGTTAAAAAGATGATATGCAGCATTGTTAATGGCAAAGGAAAGAGAGTTCTACATTGCCAGTTCTGGGAGGTTAGGGTCCTAGCTGCATGATCTGTTATAAAGCAGCAGGTAGAGTTTGGGAGCTATGTTAAAGTTATATTTAGAAATTCAATTTGCTACTATGTGCCGTTTCCAAATGTCACAGTGTTGATTTGACTAATGATTGGTTAGCAAAATACTGTATGGATGAAAAACAGTACATTAGTAAACCTTCCCTGTACACCTATTTCAGGCTTCTACGCAGGACACATCATGGCAACATCAGCATTTCAGTCTGTGAAATCACTGCATGAATGTCTAAAATATACTAGCCCTGAGCAAAGTAAGAGGGTACATTAGTAGAAGCTGAGGATTATAATCAGCCTTTTCACTGGTTATTGGTGGTTATTGTAGTGAACAAAGTTTGATCTGAAGCAGGATACTATGAAACAAATGCCACATGTAATCAGTATAAAACATGTATCAAAGGGAGGGTGCATGGGTGGGGATAGGATGGGGAAGGGGTAGACACGGTAAAAAACATTTAGACCTTATGTTACAGTTCCATCTTCTGCTAGTCTTAATAATGGTTCAGTGTCAATGCCTATCCTAAATCTTCACTACATTAAAGTCCCAGTTAGGCCTAACACTTCATATTAAATGATTATAGCAATTCATCACTATTAGAATGCAAGTGATTTGGAAAATAGACTGGCCAATCAACTAAATAATCCCAACTTTTTCTTAGGTAACTAAAATTTCAAATAACTGTAATCTCTCAACTGATTCAACAAAGCTGACTTGTTAAAATGTATTTTTGTAAAAAATTCCTTGCAATGCAGATGTCTATTAGCAACATAAAATAGTATACTGTACATCTGCAGCCAAAAGAACTGAACCACTTTGCACTGGAGTTTTCCAAAATATAAAGCTCTATTTGGAAGCAAGCATTACCACCACTGGACAGACATGTCACAACACTGCGTTACAAGATGCATCACCCACTCACTGTAGTAGGCCCTAAGTCCTACCCCTAAATTTTAATACTTTCGGTTCCATATACGTTGTAACCTTCTCTATAAGTTGCTAAATTGTGGGTATTCTGCGAGGAAGTTGGGTTAAAAGTCTGTGCACTCTTTGCCACCTTCATTCGTTTCGCCTCTGCCCTGGACTTGTAACAGAACTCTATCAAAGCCACCAGCATTGCCAAGCCCAAGCCTCCAACCAGAATGTAGAAGACTCCAGCAACGTTGCTGAGACTCAAGGCACTCGTCTTGTCCTGAGGAAACAGAAGCGACACAATTAACTATGCAAACAAAACACTACAGGAGCACAAGCTACACATTAAACATCAAAAATGGAAATAAATAACAAAGTTTAAATGAAATTAAATGACAATTGTTTACATACATCTTAACAAATTAACCTATCTGGATCTATAGAACGTATTTTAATTTTTCTGGTCCACATAAAAATATTAAGAGTACCTTACCATTATATCACAATGTTACTGCTTGCTTATTAAAGAGCTGTTACTTCCACTAACTGGAGAATTAAACAATGACATCTCTTCCTCTCTTTAACACTGATACAAAACTGTACTTATGTAAAGCTCTTTAAAAGTTTTGGAATCCAGAAATTCATTTGCATCAGACAAGATTGATTTTTTTTTGCTTGATTTTTATTAAAACACAAATTTTGCTTGTGGTAATGTTGTTAATTTAAAAGATCCAGAATGACTTTCTGATACCTAAATAAAAGGTGAACATAACATGTGAGGCTTAAGTTATTCCTTTGAACAAATACTTCCTTTGAAGTTACACGCTGTACCATACACATCATGCTATATTTGCCTCTCTTACCAATTATTGTAATTTCTTTCTATGTTATTATAGATACAGCTCTGGAATATGCCCATGGACTACTATGGCTGAGTATATTAAAAATAATACTATTTTAAATAACAGTTAAATCAGACAACATTGTAATTTAGAAAACAGCTACAGTCTTCTTTAGCAAATCATTAAATATATGTGATTTTATAAATGATCACCTTTTTGGACTTACTGTAGTAACTATTCTATATTTTTCTACACTTCACTGACTATGATTCATGTACTTTATGACTTGAAAACTACGTGTATTTTTAGCACATTTCTCAAGGAACTCTTTGAGAACTGACTTCTATATACTACTATACCTACTATATTCTATATTCTGCTATACTACTATGTGTAGTAGTATTTATATTTAAGATAGGTATAAAACTTTACTCTTATGCAGACTACATAATTTTTACCTAAAGTAAGGAGAGTACTTAACTTATAATCAGTATGAAATTTTAATTTATGATGAAAACTAATTTTTGGATGTTTAATTTAAAGATGCACTATTTACTGTGTAAACAGTAGATCAGTGAAGTAACAATTACCATGAATATTTCTGTAGAGAGGTCTACCTTTGAATCCATGGTGATGTGGCCTTATAGCCTGGATTCTGCTTTGTCTGTCTCTTTCTAGGTGGTTAAAAGGAGCCTTAGTATTGTGGGGGTGACCATTTTCCTTTAATGTTAATTGCTAGAATGATGTCTGTGAACAAGCAGGATTGAGAAAGGCAGAATTGAGAAAGACTGGATCTAACCTATAGAGTGAGTTGAGGCTTTCTGAGCTGTCATTTACAGGTACTCTGCCTGAGTGGGAACTGCAACTCTTCTTGATGGATTTTAATTCCTTTTTCAAAACCATTTGCCAGATAAAATGGTCATGGAAGTTTGTTTCCCATGCTGATTTTACCCTTTAGCCAGCAGAGTAACTCTTAGAGCAAATAGGGAGCAATCAGTCACTGCTTGTTGTGCTTCCCTTTCAGCTATGGACAGCATAAATTGGCATGGAGACAAAGGCACTACAGAGAAATTGAGGATTTCCAGTATATAGGGCTGGCACTAACTGTGCTGCTTCTGAGTGATCAGAAAAACAGCTATTTCTGGCCTGTTTGTCCTCAGGAGAAATACAGAAGGCTCCTCTCCCTGAAGCCATGAGGACTATAGTTTGAGAGTGAACCCAGGTAAATCCTGGAAGCTGTAAAAAGCCATTAATTATTGAAGCCTTTTACTTCAAAGTTCAATTTAAGTCTTTCCTTGCTCCTGAAGGAGACAGGGCCCTTCCTAGGGGGACTCGGGCATAGGCACCCTTGGCACAGTGGTGAAAGGAAATAGTTTCTGTTAGAGTTTTCTCCCTCCCTGAAAACATTTGGAGGCAGCCATTTGTCATTTCCTAAAGGAGAAAGTGCGAGGGAAGCAGGGCAAGAAATTCTTACGTAGTTAATGGACAATGTACATCTCACCTAGAGGGGGAGAAACCAGCTAACCCGCCTTGCCTCTGCCAAAACAAAACAACTGCTTCGAAACTTTCCTCCAGATGTCTTTAGCAGGTATGAGGTGACTTATGATGACTTACATCATTGCAATCCTTAACAAGAAATAGTGCATCTTTAAATCAAAATGTGACCCCCATCAGTATTTTAGGCAAGAGGGGGTGAGGCTGATTCATTGCATGTGTCTCCAGCTGCTTATTTTATTTCCATGTCATTTTGTTTACTACTCCCTTTACTGCTTTGTGAACACAATAGTAGGTCCCGAACTGCAGCGACTGACCTTACTTCCAGAGTCCTTGGGTCCACATTCACCTTTATCGTACCACCATTTGTTTTTCAGCTTGTCTAAGACGCCTGCCTCACTGAGTTTCAAAACGGCAAGGTTTACAGGAGTTCTTCACGTGGAAAATAACATAAATAACATTATATATGTTATTTTATGTTATTCAAGTAAAACTACATAGAATCGCATTGCAAAGTGACAGAGCAGAGGCCACAGTGGGTGCTATGTCATGTACTGTTGGCCCAGGTTTAGAGACAGACATATGACCGGGACCTGCTCCATCGCTTTAGGTAACAGGCACATACTGCTGGGGAAGATTTTTAAATAAATAGTATGCAATTACTGTGAACCCAAAACTATTGGCTTAGACACATTAGCAATACACTCTTCAGAGACATATAATGCAACCAGATACATGACTTGGAAAACATATTCATTTGTGTTCCTTGACTTGGCTATAGCTATTTCATTTACTGCCCTCAAAATTATGCTGGCAAGTGAAATGAGCTCCTTTATGCAACTAATCATAACCAAATTGCACAAATCTATAATCACCCTTCTTGCAGATCACCCACTGATGTCAGTAGATCTGTGTGCAGAGAACTTGCAGGGAGTTGTAATATTCTTATTCTCAGCTAAGTAGAACATGACTGTCAATAACTTATTTTCATTTCCCATTTGAACATTATTTTCAAAATCAAAGCCTTTCTTTAAATCTCACTTATTCAAATAAGTCTTGCAGGGGGCCCAGACAGACAATTAATTATTACTTGTAATATCTTATTAATGGTATTTGCTGGGGATGATGCAATTGAGTTTAATGCTGAAACCTAGTTTTACACCTCAAAGTCATGAGCTGCTGTGGTTTTACACTGAAGTTACACAAACTCAGTGGATGATCTCAGATTATTATGATAATATGCCACTTTATGAAGCTGTAGCAGTTTTATTTTCTAGAAAGCTCTGAAAAAAAATAATGGCCCTATTCTAAGTATTTTCCACTTCAAATCATTGACCATCAAATTCTTAAAATGACTTGTATATAAATATGTATTTATGTGCAGGTGTGCATGAAAAACAATATACATTAGAGAAAGAGGTAGGTAAACAGAAGCGGTGTGATAGATAGGTTTCTGATGATATCAGGTGACAAAGAAATATCTTGTATATGCCACCAGATTCTTGTGATAAAATTAATCTCAAAGAATACACTCTAATCTGTATATTGCTAAAATGTTAGCTCATGAAATCAAAGCCTAAAATAAAAGATAAATAAAAAGTAGTGCAAAAAAATAGTGTAGCTATTAGTTAGTTAATAGTTCAGCTGTGGCTAAAACTTCTCAAATAATTATTATGAAAGAGAACAAGGAGCTTGCATTTATTTTTTTAAGTGGAAATTGCCCAAAGCTTATTTATAAATGTATTTTTGTATATATATTTAATATACATATAAACTACCCCCATAAACTTGTATCCTACTATTAGATTCAGGGATCCTGACTTTCAACAGTTCTGGATTGCTTTTTGTATCTATAGATAAAGAGTGGAATTCACCTCACCTTCTTTTTTTTTTTTTTCTCATTCAGATTATGCTCCAAGCTTTGGTTATCTGTCCAGGCTTCCCTACAGTTAAAAGGAAGAGATAGGTACCTCCAAAAGTTGAATTTAGATATCTATTTTAAGAAAAGATGACTTGCACCCTGTTTCTTCATCTACTACTAAGAAAACCTAGGTGAAATGCTCAAATCACAATTTTTGATAACTACTGTTGGTTGAGAGGCTTCCCAGTTGCTCTAAAGTGATCTCCCTAAATACAGAAAATGCTTCCTTCACTTTACAAATACCACACATTGTATTCATATGGAATATGCTGCTTCTAGCGTGGAAGATGCCTGTTTTCTGATCTTTTCCAGTATTTAAACTTATATTTTGTCTTCAGGCTTCCTGGCAGGAGGTTGTGCAGGTTGAAAGTGGAATATGAGAGTCCCACAGCTGTGGAATTAATGAGTAGCAGTTTGGGATGCTGGCAAGTTGCCTGCCAGTATGATCTTCTGTTTACTTCTTGCACAAGTGCGAAAATAACATTGTTTGGATAGTCATCATCTGTAACAAGTCATGATTTGAACAGTACCGCATCTCCTACTCCCAGCGCGCAGTAGGACTGGTTATGAGCAAGATAAGGGGCATCTACTCTTACCACGTAGAAAGTCTGTGGAGTTGTTCCAGATTAAATTGGCTGAACTAATGTGATAATTATGACTCTACATGAAGTATCAATAACAGCAACAAGCTGGGGCAAGGCAAGAAAAAGATGTCTCCTACTCTTTTGCTTGATATTTCATTGCAAAGAGAATTTAGGCATATAAAGCCTGATATGAGTGGGGATATTTTTGTCCTTGCAGCTGTAGTTCTTTTAATGTCACCTTTTCTGTATTCTCTCTGATTGGAAGCTCTTGGGTTTTCCTTTGGTAAAAGCAACCAATTTCACACTTAGAGTTGCCAAACTATCTTCAATATATAACTCACTGCAATGGCAGTGGCAATTAATAGATGAGGCAATTAACACCCATCCCTGGAATACAGTCAGTGACATGTCAGTGGCCACACTCCCTTATTTCCTTATNGGGGAAACCTGTCCTGAATCAATGCCCTGCACAAGCCAACTGAAACCTGCCATTTGCCCCTCCTGATGCTTTGTGATGAGATCTAAAGCATCCTTTTCATTTCTAGTTATGCAGTCCTATCTTCCATGAGGAAAAAGCACTCTGAATTAAATTTAAATCTAGTCTATGCTTTTGAAATGGCTTTTTTAAATGGTAGTCCCCAGACTGAGGGGCTACAGAGCTGAAAAAATTTTCGCTTACACTTTTCACAATAACAACATATATACCTATGTTTGCAATCATAAGGAGTGGTATGGCTTTAGTGTCTTATACTATTTATTTGTTTGTTTGTTTGTTTGTTTGTTTTTTACATATTAGTAGGAGATTTTCAACAACTCCTATGGAAGTGGAATGTCCAAATTACCTTGGCTTTCTGTGCAAGTTACTTACTGAGGCATCTTTCCTTTCTTTGAAAAACTTCACAGGCATCATTTTGACCATTCCTGCCTTGAACTCAGAGCCTACAGCCTGTTTCTACTCTGCTTATACATTTGGTTGGTGAATAGTTCCACTGTCTTAAAGGGTGCAGGAGCTGTAAAAATACATAAGGCCTTTTTATATGAGCAAGAGACATATTTAAACCACTTAAGATATATACATGGTATAAATCTAACATCTGGGATTAAATTTTCCATCAAATTTCCCATCAAAATGATAAAACAGAGGTTTTCTTAAGTAGCTGAGTGATTCTTGTATTACTAGTGCTCAGCTAAGTCTTCTGCTAGAATAAAGCAGCAGAGTTCATGAAAGTCATTGCAGGTGTTCCAATATATAGCTGCTGAGAATCTGCCTTGTTCTAGATCCTTTTGACTGTAATGATTCATGCAAGGAAAATGCAAGAAAAATGCTAACTAAAATTTCCCTTAATATATAAAGAAGAATATACGAAGCCACAATGCAAAAATCCCTCTATTGAGCAGGTATAGGGATTTGTCCTGAGGTCCATGCATGCATGGCCTGAACTGGGCTCAGGGGTAGTGCTCTTCTATCTGTTCATCATGTTATCAACCTTTGACATCCCTTCTAGGGTTCTTGCTCATTTCCTCCTATCCTGTCTTCAGTTACTTGCTGTTGGAAGCGCTTGTTTTAAACAGCTTCAGGCTGGGTCTTGTGCCACTAATGTCAAAGAAATCACAGTGCCCTAAAACAGTATTAATGAAGTTCTGTCTTACCTGTGTGCAGGACAATGAATGGGAATTACAGCATTTAAATTACAGTAATTCTGAAACTTATACTGAATTTTAGTAGACAGGAATTTTAAAAATAAAGTCATAATTATGTTTTAAGAGCATTTGCTTTACCTGCTTGTGGCCAGGCCATTAATTAAGAGCAGGATCAGTCTTATCTGCTGATAGAAACAGAAGGAACACTGCATTCTTCTGAGAGCTGCCAGCAGAATTTGAAGGACTGCTTCATCAGTATGGCATCTTATTAACTCCATTTTTATAAACATGATGAAATATAATGGCAGAAGCTGTCTTTAAATATCTTTAGATACATCCTATGAAATGATGATAGTATGCAGTTAAGAGGAGGTAGTACTTTCAAAAGCACTCAAATGACTTAGAGACCTCAGTTTCATCGTCAAACATAACTTAATTGCTTAAGTGACTAATCCACAGCGGGAGTCAGTGCCAGCTATAGAGGATAATACAGCCTTCCTGAGGGGAAGTGATAACTGCTGTTCACACAGTTTGATCTGTGAACTGCTTTTCTCAATTACAGAAAATCTTTCCTAAAATTAGATGGAATGAACAGAAAGTCTAGTGATGATCTTTTAAGATCAAATAATGGAGGTAGGAGAAACCCTGTTTTTTTATAAAGTGATACAAACCCTTAGAGAACTTTTGAGCTCTCATGAAACCCGCTGATTACTGTAGTCCTCTGTAAGTCATGTAGGGTCATTCTGGAACTGAAATGTCATTTACTGACTAGTGAACCTCAAATAGTAACAGCACAGTTAATCAGCTAGGTCTCAGGTGCTGTATTTCTTTTAGGAGAAGGGAAGTGTTCTTACTTGTGACAGTAGGATGCACTGTATTGCAGACTAAGCTGCTAACAAAGCTCATGTTTTATTTTTTAAATTTGTACGAATGAAAAGGAGTATTAGTTAGGCATATCTAAAACTTAGTTCAGGACCTGTTTACAGCTGCAAGGTTTATAATGACAGTGCATTTCTCTATTATTTATTTAATTTTATTTATATTATTTAGTTCACAAAAAATTAAAATATTATAGCTCCACTAACTCAATAGAAAAGAGTCTACCGACTTTAGTCACTCAGATCACACGAGATTGTTCCTGAACAAGGAAATGGATTTTGTAGGTGATCAATGGCTTAAAAACAGCAAAAGCAGATATTGTAGCAAACCATGAAGTGTTGCTTGTTTCCCTAACATGACTGGTCCCATGAGCATGGGCAGTGCAGCCACATGATGTATGTGAGACTTTCCAGAAACACTAGGCTTCCTAGCTGTATAAACTGTGCTCAATGCCAGGTAGTTCCTACTCAATCCTGTGTGCCTGCAGAAGTGTGTGGTGAGAACAGTCCTGATAAATCATCCCTTCAGGCAGTTTATAGTCCTAGGACTTCAGGGTGATCTCTCCTGTGTCCCCTATCCTTTGCTAACACTCCCTTGCCCACCATATTTTCTACCACAAACTAAACGCCTGCTAGGGTCACCTTTCTTTCATTTGCATTGGCAATGTGTTGCCACCTTCCTCTTGCATTCCTCCCACATTTACATCCAGCCTGTTCCACCAGGACTGCACTCCTTGCCTTTCTTTTCTGTTTTTTGGGTTTTTTTTTTTTTTTTTTAACCAGTCCTTTTGTCTCCATCACATCAAACCTGCTCCTTCAGTGACTCCTAGACATTTTCCCTGTTGTACCTGGTGAAAGCCTGCCCTTCCCTCTCCCTTGCTCTCTCTTGTTCTTTTGTGACCCAAATCCCCAGTGGTTGGTGATCTCAGAGAGTAAGGTAAAAGCGCCCTTAGTCTGCTACCGAGCTTTCATTTTACATTTCAGCAACATTGGTTTGTGATGGGTGTATTTTAAGAAAATTGAGATATCTTAATTATGTGACACCCTGCCTATCACTTTTTTTTTTTAAAGATTAAATAAAAAACTCCCCCACACACATACACAATAGTGAACAATTTCAGGCTTGGGTGGAGCATAAAGAAATACAAGCATGGGAGTTTTTTGGTTCACATGTCAATTTTCTTATGAGAAGTTGGTGTTTCCTCTGCTTGGAGGTAAGTGCAATCAAGTATGATATACCTGTGCACTATGGAAGAGAAGTAGAGACCGTTTTTGAAACTGTGACTGCTGGCCAGCAGAGCAGTGGGGGAAAAATAGGTAGAACAGTAGGATCAAAGGCAAAGTATAGAAGATTAGGACAGCAGTTCTGGGTGAGTGCAGAACAGCCCAAGGGATGGTGCCTGAGGCCAGGACACAGCATGAAAGACCAGGAGGACTAGAGAAGGAGAGAAAACAGTACAAAAACTATATGTAGGCAATTATAAAGAAAGCTGTATAAACTGTATGAGACAAATCAGTTATGTTTAACTGTTTGTATCTAGATAATTAGATCTAGACTAGCTCTGTGCCTGCAGTTACCTGTGCAGGCATATGTATATATAATCTCATATATATTATTCACACACAAGCACATAAATATATATTAAACTATTCTGCCTGGCACTGGAGAGGCACATTTAATATCTTAATCCTCCCTCACTTCCACATCTTCCACATTTTCCTTTCAGCACAAAGTAGCCTCCCAAAAGGAAGTTGTTTTGAGGCAAAGTGGTATTGGCAGTGGCCACTTGGAGGAACTGGAAATGAGGGAAGAATAACAAGTCATTGCTACCCCATGCCTAAAATTTAGAGGTGACATGTCTGTGATATCTGCGAATGCCATTGCAGAGAAAGATGGAAGTTCTGGGTAATTCCCGCTTTGTAAAATTCTCATAAGTTCTGCTAAGGAATGGATTTCAGTTTCTGGGTAAGATATAATAAAATTTCAATGTGGAGATATTTTAGCTGAAATTTGCCCTCCTATGTTGGATACTCAGATAAAAACTACAATTTCTACCAATATTGTTTGCATCATAGTGAGTTCCTAAATCTGCACCATATACTAGATTGCAGGGGGAATCCATGCTGATTTGCAAACCCTTCCTTTAATGTCATAGAAAATTATTTTGGATTGTACAATATAGTAGAAAATTAGTTAGCATTTGCTCCTACAGATTTTAAGCTGCTTGTTTCAAGGTATCTGAGTTCTGGTAATAGATCTCATATCAGACACTATTTACAAGTTTCCCTTGGTAAGTTTAAAAAAAAAATGCAAATATTTTTGCTTTGACAGTAATTGCATACACCTAGGTTTCGACTGCAGACTCCAGCAGTGCTGCAACACTGGTGAGGCTGTTCCATTGCAGGTAAAACCCCAGCAGATGCACCAATTACTTTACATACTGTTTACCCGCTTTTGGTGACATTGAGGCTAACCTTGGAGTCACCTCCCCCGCTGCCACATTCTCCTTTGTCGTACCACCATTTGTTTTTCAATTTGTCCAAGAGGCCTTGTTCATTCAGTTTTAAAACTGCGAGGTTAACAGCATTTCTTGAAACGATAAAACATATTTTGTAAGAAACTGCACAGCCGTTAAGATGTTAGAAGGAATGAGGACTTAAGCTGTTTATAAGCTTGATCCACATACTAAATAAACCTCTCATTTTCATATGTTAAAGCCTTTGCCAACATAAATACATTTTATTGCTTTCAAATGTGAAAAACACATTTCTAGCATACAAATCACTTTTAGATTGGCTTGGCTTTTAGCGAGAAAATGTGATTCTATCAACCAACTAAAACAATCTTTTCAAAATTATGATAAAATTCTGACTGAAATTATACATGAATTACACAGATTTATATAAATCTAAATTTAGAATATCTACTTAGTGTGGGGCTAGATCATTTTTTTATTGATGCATTGATGTGTTGTGTATGGGAAAATATATTTCCATGTACTGAAGAGGTAGGAGGCAGATGACCAGTGCTAGACACTGCCAGCTGCTGTGCTGCAGAGGGACCCAACACAGGCAATGGACTTAGGCTCCAAAACCAGCACAAACAGCTCTCACTGACTAGAATGCTCTTCAGAGCCAGTCAACAGGAACCAGTGTTCACTGAGGTGACTGAGCTCCTGTCAGTCTCAAGATTCACTGTCTGCTTTAGGCACATCCATGTGTTTGAGATGTAGTGTCTACAGAAGGAGTCCCATTCCACTTGCACAGTAGTTCAGTGGCTCAGCTGGAAGGCAAGACCGTAATTCTAGCTTAGTCCCAGTAACCTTGGAAACTGTCTGCCAGATACCAGGGTGCCCACTGTGGGAGAGGAAGGTGAAAGGTGAGGAACCATCTCTTTTGGAAAATTGGGCACAGTCAGGCAGAAGCTGAGGCCCCAGGAAGACCAACCCCAGCCTGTCCACTAGGTGCTAAGTAAGATACAAGTAGGTAGTTGGGAAATGCTGACTACTCCCTGGAGGGCTTATTGCATTAGAGACACTTGCCTTTCTAGCCTTCTAGCAGCATAGAGGCCTAAGTGCTAACAGTATGGATGTCTGTGCACACACCGAGTCCTGTATCTCATGGTTAGTACACTTTTTTCAGATGAGTATTAACCTGTCTCCCCAGGCAGAGGTGGGTTTTGAACCACCGTTGTCACCTAGACTGAATTTGAGACTCACCACTTCTGCACGAGCTCAACACTATATCAGAGTTGCAGTGAAACTCAGGCAAGAAAGAGACATATCTAGTCCTAGGATGGGGGTGCTTCTGCGTTTGCTCAGATTTTCATTTGGGTGTACAGAGAGCATTAAGGTTGGCTGGCAGAGGATAGACAGTCCAGATCATTGTCCAAACCCAAATGTAACCCCAAACCTCTTGATTTACGTTAGAAGTATGGTCACTATATGTCATTTTAAAATTGGTTGATAACCAATCTGCCAAGGCATTTATGCAACCTTCATCATTTTTCAAGGAAGCTTTGCACTTGCTTAACCATACAGCTTCCTGTCTTACTACTAACAGCCTCACCAACCTTACAAATTTAATTCATATATCCTAACACTACCTACATCAATATTTATTTGTAATAAACACCATTTCTGTCTTTTTGTCTGTGCTCAAAGGCCCCTGGTGTGCCTATCAGAGATAGGTTTCTGGTGGGCATCTGTCCATTCTTGCTCATGAAGGTGGGGAAGGATGTGCAGCAGCAATATTTGGGAGGTACCGTTCACCTCCAAGGAATGAGAAGTATCTGTGATGTCCTCTCAAGGCAGTTCTTGAAAGAAAACATGAGGCTAAGAAAGATGGGTTTTATCTCTCTGAATTTGGTTAATGCTGTTAAAAATCTGTCTGTTGAGACTGTGTAGGATTGGGCAAGAATGAATTCTGTTAATGGCATCTTCCTCTAATCAGTTATGAAAGGATATGGTGCTCTCAAAAGCAGTTGGAGAAGGTCAGGTGAAAAGAGATTCTGATAGAATAGATAGTGATAGAGCTCTTATCACTTACAGTGGCTTACAGTGCCAGAAGTCACAGACCTTCTAAATCACCCTCTCTAGAGATAGCTGGTCAGTGGATCCTGCAGGGTTTCTTCCAGATTCTAAAATGGATTTTTTTCTCTCACTCACTAGGACAAGTGAGTGACCTTTGTAGATAGTTATAGACAACAATATATCACAATTTATAGAGTATTTCTTCCAACAGAGGGACACATTAACACTTTATGGGCCAAGTGTCAGTTTTAGGACATACCTCCATTATTTGATAATAGCTTTTCATGTAACTTCTGCTGGGACTTAAACATTTTTTTTGATGGCTGGTCAAGAAGCTTGGAAATTGTTTTTTATGTAGAATTAACCTCACCTATGTTCAAAGTAGTTACATTTATATCAGATTTTCAATACAGATAATGTAATTGCTTGTCTGTCCCTGAAAAGGAAAATGAGAACCGTAGGCTTTAGTGGGAATGGTAACACACTGCTCTTCATGGATAAAGCTTTAAGGGGGATTTAGCAGCCAAGCTGACAAATGTAATTTTATATAAGTGCTCTAATTATGGTTCACACTTCAGATGGAGAGGGGAAATAGCAAAATTGCAATGATTTTTTTCATTTGTCCCTGTTCTCAGAAGCAATTGCTTTTGAACCAGCCGTGCTTACTACAGAGTTTTCCTAATCAGCTTTTTGTTTCCAAGACTGTGCTTTTGGCCTCTTTGCCCCATTCATGAATTCAACTGTGTGACAAGCTTTGACTCTTTACAGCCAAAATTTCCAGTATACTAAATGAATATTTACCTAATATATCTGAGTAAGGACTTTGAGCCATAAATGAAGGATGAGCTCAAAAAGCCTATATTTTTTGACACTGCTCAGTATTTATTTTGAAAGTTTCTAAATTATACAGATTGAGCCTGCTGTCTATTGACAATTGTCAGCAACAAAACTCCTGCTTCTTTTAACAGGAACCAAAGCAAAGTCTATCTTAATACTACTGTGCATAATAATCACATGGAGTAGCAATAGCATAAAACGTCCTCTTGGCAGCGCTGCTGATTTTGGAAGACGTAATCAGTCCCTGAAAAATGAAGAGCATCTTAATGAATATCACTAACTCTCAATTCAATGAGACACTTGAGCATATTCTTATTTTAAAGATGGGTAGCCCTACGTCTGTCTGTAAAAGCATTTTTCATACTATTTTCTCTAAGCTGTCTTCTTTCAAGTATGAACACTAAATCCTTTTGAAGTAGACAAAGTTCTTATGTTAAAATCCTAAATAAGTTCTTATTTGATGCTTATCTTAATTTGGGCAAAGATGTTTTTGATTTTTGCCTTCAGGACTGTAAATAGCTTTAGGCCTTAGAGTTTTTTGACTTGTTCAAGTTTTTTCAAGTTAAAGTCTAATTATCTGACCTTTTATCTGGCTATTCAGAGATGAATAAAAACCAAATAGATAAATTTGTTTGACAACTAATTGTAAGTTTTCATGTTTAATTTGCATTTTGATGGGGAAAAGCTTTCTCATTTGCCAAAAGTTTGAATATATCTTTGAAAATGTTAAATAGCACCAAGGAAAATTTTCCTACGCCTTTTAGAGAAGCTGCAGCTGGTTGATAGTAATCCTAGAATAATAAATAAATAAAAGAAACCCATTCATGAGAGGGTTATTTAGCTGGGTTATTAGCCATAACCATAGACAGTTCCACAGCACAATAGAGAAATGGAAATAAAAAGGATGAAGAAATAAATGTGGATTTAAGCTGCATTGTTCTGAAATTAAACTGTATTGTTTATAAATATAACACGTTATTGTCCTCATCACATGTAGCAGGCCATGTAAAAACGGGTTAGTTTCACACTGCTTTCTCTGTTTTTTGTTATCCAGGTCTACCCCAACATGTGGAAATAGTTAACTTCCTTCTGGTCAGCAAAACACAGAGAATCTATGCTCAATACTGCTCTGTCTTGCACATAGAAACATTATAATTGAGATCCTGACAGGTATAGTGGTGACTATGTTGAAAATTATATGCCTGAGATCTCAGAGCCAGAATAATCATTCATATTCATTCTAGACAGTGCTTCATTCTGGCACAGAGGAAGGTATTTTGGATTGAGTACAAATGGCAGAAACTGCTCTTCCATCACTAAAACATAGGACTGAATCTTCAATTATACGCTTAGGTAGAACTCCAACTGAAGAACAATTTGCTCTTAATAAAGGAATTGAAAGCTTTGCAAGTGTAAGGATTTAGTAGTAGAAAGCAGGCAAGTACTTGAATATTTGCCTCTTAATCCTTGCTTCCATTGTACAGTTCTGAATTTTCTATTACTCAGAAGAAAATGGCATCCTTGGATGTGATCATCAAGCCAGTTTAGCCAAAACTGCAGCCCTCTACATCAGAGTAATCCTTCTCTTTTTTTTTATATGAGCACATGGACAAGGATTTAAATGTATGGTTCACATCTGTTTTAAAACTAGAGAATTACAGATGAATTCTAATACAAATAAATTCTAGAGAATTACAGGATGAAAAACCTGATGAGAATTAAATCATTCTCATTGAGCTAAAAGCACTTCCCATATACCCATGGATGAATAGTAATAAGTAGTTTTAAATATTAATCAATATCACCTTTTTGTTAAGACTCTATTTGTGCCAGCAACACATAAGACTTTCAAAGTTAGCAAGACATAAAACTACACAGACAGTGCAAATAGAAAGGCCTTTGCAAAATTACCTCTATGATTTCAGACTGGGATAACTTATGTATTGTCTACAAGAATACTAGCAGGGTACTAACACAAAGCTCACAGAAGTCAGGAGTATGGTTTGCTTTGACTGCCAGTGAGTTTTGGATCATAACAATGGCTAACAGAGAACTCATCAGTTGAACCTGAAGTTAGCACAAAGCAGTAAGAGAGACATTCAATAAAGGACCAGATCACTATTGCATACAGCATTGTGATATCTACGTGCTAATTAGGTACTTGATTGCAGGAAGGGAATTCACAAAACAGGTAAAGACACAGAAAAGTCTCTATACCAAGTGAGAATGAGGCAGAAACACAGGCTAAGAATCACAGCAGCCAACATCATGGACGCTGCTGGAAATCTGAGGCAGCCATAGGTGATCCATAAGGGAACAACAAGGGAGGAGGCATGAACTAATGCATCATTTTAAGCATCTATTTCAGGGCTGCAACTAAGCATCTCTAAGAAACCAAAAGCTAAATCATGAAACTCATCTTGTAGAATGAAATCTAGCCTGTGTATTCGTATAGACAGTCTAGTGTTTAGGGCACTCATACACTCAATAGATAGAAAAGGTTCTCTCCAGCCTGATTAGGCTTGAACAAAATGTCCACAGCATCAACCAGAGCTGCTCTTTATCTAATTCTTTCAGCTCCTAAAATATTGCATTCCTGGATGCACAGCAATCCAAGAGTGGATGGAAAGCATTCCCATTCAGAGTCACCTACCGCAACAGATACTTCCCAAAGACATAACAAGAAGGGCAATGATATCATGGGCTGCATTAGGATGAATATTGCTAGCAGTTTGAGGCAGGTGATCCTTGCTTTCTACTCAGCCCTGGTGAGTGGACACATTGGAGCGCTCTGTCCAGTGCTGGGCTCCCCAGAACAAAAAAGACATCCTGGAGAGAGTGCAGCAAAGGCCACAATTGTGATTATGGGACTGGAGCATCTCTCACATGAAGAGAGGCTGAGAGAGCTGGGATTTCAGCCTGGAGAAGATGAAGCCCAGAGGGAACTTACCAATGCATATAAACAAGTGATAGGAGGGCATAAATAAGACGGAGGCAGACTCATCTCGTACTACTCAATGACAGGATGAGAGGCAACGGACACACATGAAATCCCATCTGACAATAAGGAAGACTTTTTACTGTGAGAGGGGGTTGAACACTTGAGCAGGTTCTCCAGAGATTTTGTGGACTCTCTGTTCTCAGAAACATTCAAAACCCAACTTGACGCAGTCCCAGGCAATCTGCTGTAGCTGACTCTGCCTGAGCAGAGGTCCCAGAGGTCCCTTGCAACCTCAGTGATTATACGTCAACTGGGGGTGTACTTTGCTCATGATAAGGAGTGTTCTACATCAAGCTGTCCCTCCGTGGGTGACAGTGCTAACCAATGGGCTGCCATGCAAGAGGCAGGCACTCAGTGCCCACTGTGAATGCAATTCCTAGTAGTCAGCCTTGGTCTGAGCACATCTAGCAAAGGAGACCTCTACTAGGAATTCAGGTGACAGAAACTTGTTCCTGAATACTAAATGTGCTAAGCTTGTAGACAGGTCCCTGGGTACTCTTTACAACAAAGGCAGGATTTCTGCTGGGAGAATTTAATATCATTCCTGGCACCTGGTGGAGCTCTGGCTGGAAAAATAAAGTGTCTTACCTACTTAAACAGGTTTCACATTTTCCTGAATCTTTTTCTTGAACTTAGGTGCACAAATTCTGTGTAACTGGCATTTTAGACACCAAAATACTCTGCTAAATTTTGGTCAGATTCTTGGTGAAATTCAGCCTTCATTTTAACAGACGGCAACACTGCCATTTCACTGCTTGGGATTGTTTCTGGGAAGTTGTTCATCTCAAATAATGAACAAGTGGCATGTGCAAAAATAAAATGAGTTACTAAAGAGACTTTACATATGCAGAGATTGCTTTGTAAGCACAGCCTTACAGTGCAGCTGATCAATCTAGGACTGCTGGTGCTACCACAGCAGGTTCTAAAGGCAAAGTAGAGTCCCTGACCATTTAAAGACTTTTGTTTTTCATGGGCATTTCAGGTGTGACGTCACAGCACTTAATCCTATAGAGGGATGCCACCTCTGATGATCCCCAGACTCTTTGCACTCACAGCTAACTTCAGAAAAATAGTAGAATTTTGAATTATCAGAGTCCCATAGACAGTCCACATATGACCAACAGGAGTTTTTCACTTCATTGAATTTCTTATTTTATCTTGAGGAAAATTTTGTGCAAGTCCTGAATGGCTAGCAGTGAGGACCAAAAGCTACTGCACAAAGGGAAGCAAAGTAATGGATGCAGTTGTAGACCAAGAGGAGGGCTTCAAGGAAGGAACATGTTTCCTCAAGTCCACCCTGCATTGCATGGGTACCAAGTGATGACAGTCAATGGCGTGATGGCAGTTAACGATGTGCACAAGCTCTGTCTCAGGCAACTCAGAGAACATTAGATGGTTTTTAGTTGGCTCTCCCCATAGCTACCTGCCCACACAGCCGCTCCAAGATGACCCCTTTGCCACATCTGGAGCAGGTTCCTGGGATTAGCAGGATAAAATGAAGCAGAGACAGGGCCTTTTGAAGACAAGTTAAGTGACCTTATTTCAATGATGTAAATCACAGTTACTCCTTTATGATCTAGTCTGTATAAAGTCCAGGCTGCTTGGGAACAGGAGGCCACAGCTTCATGACAGGCTCCTCTCACCATAAAATCTAATGTTTCCCGGATAATCCAAGGATCTGCCTCAGACAAAATTAGAGAAATAAGAGCTGCTGTATTTTTATGGCTTGTTTAAATGATTTTGAACATTAAAAATTAAAATGCAACCTTACCAAGCAAAAAATTAAAAACTGCCCATTTTCTGAGCAATATATCTTAATGATGTTTTCAAAAGTGTTGATGGTGGATTGTAATACTACACATATGAAGTGCAGCTCAAGAGTGTTTGACAACTCGTCAAGTGAAATTAAGTGTAAAGCTGCATGCCCTGGCTGAATATATTTAATAAATTAGGAATGAAACCAGCACTCCTTTAATGAGGAAGAAGTAGCCAAAGCTTACATCATTCTATACTCAGAAGATTTGAAGGATCAATAATGCAAATATTAAAAAGATACCTAAATGCAAGAGCATTTTTACAAGAAAAACAATCAAAAGTTTAAAACAAAGTGCCAACTTGGAAATCATGTCTTTTTAAACATCTTAAAAAAATAGGATTTTTAAAATGAAATTTATAAAGATTTGCATGCTATTGCTATTTCTATGAAGAAATTGCAATCAAATGCTGAAACACGATATATATATATATATGTATCAGGAGGTTTTTACATTTAGCTGATAGTTCAAATAAAAATAGAGTCCCTGGCACCTACTCTAATAGGCTGCCTCATTATTTATATTCTACAGAAAACTACCAATGTCCAGGCTGTGAGCTTTCACAACATTATTAGCTATTCTGCAGTGGGATCTCTCAGGCCCTTCTGCTCTTCTTAGATTTCTCTACACATATTTATTAGAGAAAGGGCTAGATCAAGCCTCTCAGGTGAATGGCATAGGACCAGCTGAGGATTACAAAGGACAGTGGGTTCCTATGGAATTGGATCTTGCAAAATGTACATACCTCTGAGGAAATGGCCTGAAGAAAGCTCAGTCTTGTTGGGGGGGAAAGCAATTGACAGGCTGTGTTCTTTTGGCTTCATGCTGCATTAGAAGTAAACATTTCTAAATGGTATTTAAAGATCCACTATTAATTTGCATTTTGATCACCTCTATCAAATACATCTCAAAACATTTTACCGACACTAGGAATTAAGTATCTTTTTAAGAGTGTTATCTTTTATTTAGAGCTGAGGAATTAAAAGCAGAGCTCAAATTTTCAGTTGTCTCTAATTAAAATAAGTATATCACCCTACATTTAGCCATCTAAATAACACTGTTAATTAACAGAGGCAGGGAGTCTTTACAGCTCCTCTGTATAGCCTGTGTATGCAGCTCCGTTACTTGAACTGTGCTTTGTAAACAAATATGAGCAAAATTCTGACACCTTGAGGATCAGCGGGCATTCCAATTAATGGGAGACCCACTGCTGCTACAAAAAGCCATACCCACTTTGAATTCAAGGAAGTTCTGAAAATTTATGCCAGCTAGAGGTCTGCTGACTGTAGTTTAAAATATTTACATGTATTGAAAACTCTCTTGCAGCAAGATATTCCAATGAGAGCATGCAAAAGCTTCTTGGCACAAGCAAACCTATATATATTTTGCTTAGGTAAAAGAAAACAGCAGTTGACCTGCTAAAGTAACTCAGCTGGTCTCTATGCTTTACAAAAAGCTTTGCTATAAAGAAAAAAAAACAAGTAAAATTGTCCTGAGGATTATTGGTTCTGTAAATGTCCTTTAATAAAAATAGAAATACTAGTTTTTCTAAACCCTCAGCTATTCTAAATTTGGCTAGCAACCACCTAATCCTCAGTTAACTAATGCTACTTTTCAAAAGTAGACTTTTTTTCTTGCTGGTTGCAGTATAAACAGGATTATGCCAATAGGCTGCTGTAGCCCAGTACCTGCAACTGAAAATACCTGTTTTAAAGGCTTGAGTGGGATTTTTTGAAACTATTTGAGCGCTGGTATAACTCTGTTTCCACACTCTGGGAATTTCTGTATGCATAGACTTAGCTCAATGCTGACTGTTTTGAAACTCTTGTCTCAGGAGCATAAAGAATCCAGAGCTCTTTACTTGGATTATGCATTTTATGCTACTGAAAGAATTTAAGTTAATGATTTAAAATATGAATTCAGTAAAATGAACATTTATTAATATGTGCCCTCAAACCGTTTAATGTATTATTTCAGATGGGGCAAGTTTCATCTCTGGCATGGCCGGGGATGACCAAATGCAATGGACCTTTTACACCCCTAGTAAAGCAGCCCTCTCCTCATGGCCTGCTTCCAGGAAGGTGTTTGGATTCTGTTTCACTCGCCTCCCCAGTAACTCCTAAACTGAAGGTCCCTAAACAGAGAGGGAAAAAAAAAGAGCATTGACAAAAAAAGGTAGGAGGTTCATAACCTTTTTTTTTTTTCTTTTTAATACATAACTTGATTTCGGTAGGATTTAAAACATTATTCATCATTGCTGATGCAGGTCAGTAGATTTAAATGTGTTTTATGTAATACCTTAGACATATTCATTAGAAATTTTAGATTTGTGCTCCTGAAAGTTTCAGAGCTCCCCTTTTCATTCAGGATGAGCCCAGAAAGATGGTATCTCTCACGGACACAGTCCAGTGCTCATTAAATAGAAGTAGGGCGCAGTTCCTTAGAGCTTAGAAGTTGTTCCTTCTTAGGCCAATCTCATTCAGACTGATATCACTTGGAGATTTTTCTACAGTCTATCAAGAAAGCAGACTCTGGCCACCCTATGCAGAGGAATATTTTGGTATATCTCAAATCTTCCAACACAGTGCAGGTGGCAGCTGCTTCAGTAGCTTCTAGTTTTTCGTTCCATTCAACACATCCCAGCAGTGGCAGAAATGCTGTGCCTCAGACTAAGCATTTCACAGCATTCATCCACAGGAAGACTCTTTGTGTATGCTGTGTCTGCTGCAGTCCAGCCCTGGGCTGAATCATCTATCCCCAGAAAAAAGTGCTATTGTGGCCTCTAGAAACAGTCAGAACTCATTGCTGGCTCTCAGCAAACGTCATGGTAGTGTCTCTGTAAAATTTAAGCTTTCCAATTCCTAACTAGTCCTATTTCTACATAAGCGTACGCTTGGTATATAAGTACAACAAATCCAAGACCTTTCTTGATACCACAGTGTACAGCCTCTGGCATTTTCTAAAGATTTGTTTACATTTGGCAATGTTGGAAAACATTGCTCAGAGTTCAGCTTTCACTTTTATCAGACTGCATCTCACCCTTTATCAATACCTTCTTTTAAGATGCATAAGAGGCATATATTTGTTTGAAATGCGCTTTCCTGATATTCTAGTCCTTGTGCTATATTGTATTGCTGCATCTTCCTTGCAAGCAGGGAGGCATCATTATAAAAAACTGTTTAGTTTAAGATGTTAGTTTAAGAAATGGTAAGCTACTGTCTGTCCTGTTTGATGTGTAGCAAACAGGTTTTTTAGAAATAAATAATTTGCACATTGACATTTCTCTGGCAAATGCCACGGGCTTTTCAATAGCAGACCTCAGAGGAAATGAGCATATTGAGAAAATCTAACAAATCAAGATAATATTGTTTACGCTGGTAGGGCAATGTCTAAGAGAAGTAAAATATGACTCTGTGAGACCTTTTGCATTTGTGGAATACTGTCTCCATTTTGTGTCTGTGGATTGACCTAATATTCAGAATTTCAACTACGTTAATAAGACAAATTATAGATGAGTTACACTATTATTTTTCAATTGGAGAAGGAAAAAAAGTTGCATATGAAAAATTAAGATTTCCCTTTTCAAAAATAGCTTTACAATATTGGCCTTTACTATGGATGACTGGCAGGTAAAACTCATAACAAGCTTGCATGAGCCAATATTTATGGAAAATAGTTTACATATTACATTAGTTTAAACAGGCAATAATTGCTACACCTTCTGATAGTTTATTCATTTATTTATCACTATTTCTGATAAATTGATTCAAGACAACACTACTCTATATATGGTGAAAGAAGTGCTCTGTCCTAGCTAATGTTTCTGACATGTCTTCAAAAGAAAATCCAAGCAAACTGAAATGTGTTTAACCACTTTCAGGACGGCAGAGACATTAATAAGTCACAGTGAAAAGGGTGGTGGGGGGAAACAACAACAAAGAAAGCCCTCCTGTAATCTACTCAGCAGCTGCAGCTGGAAAAAAATGAACTTACTGCTATTACTACTCTCTAGATTTTGAGAAGCAGACAGATTCAGTGGAATTTCTGAAACTATATTTTAGGAACCAAAGCTATTATTTTCTTTAGCTGTTTCTAATGAGCACCAATCTTTTACTTATCTGATTTGACTTTCAGCCAGTCAGCTCTCAAATTCCCTGTCTCACTTTAATAAGAAAGAAAAATGAAATTACTGCAAAGTCAAATACCATCAACATACTGTATGGTACTGAAAATACTGTAATATCAGCTGTCTGCTCATCCACTGTTTTTTTCTAGTGCTGAAGAAAAAGCCCTTTCCCTCACATGGGAAAGCAATAGGGCAAAAATGCAGTTTGCTTATGAGTTCATTCATTCATTGACATCAGTGTCCGCAGAGGTATTAACATAACATGGCCACTGTGTCAAAAGCAATTGGTAACACTGAGAAATCAACACAGATGTCTGATTTTTATGGTTTCCAGAAACAGATCATTAACTAATAAGAAGAGCATGGCTGATATACTCTTTTCAAAGCTAAAATTAGACGGAGAAGAGGCAAGACAGATTTCCACATTGCTACATTTTTTTTTCTGGGACTTCATATTGATGTTCTTTTGGCAAAAAGGATTAGAAAGACATAAATAAATGGAAAGATCCCTACTAAGAGATAGTTTCTTAATTCTTGGTCTAATTATAAACCCAGACTTTGAAGTCCATTATTTTAATTAGAATCAGGGACTGAGAGAAACATAGGGGGTCTATTCCCCAGGTGGGAACTGAACCTGCAACTGCAATGCAAACAATAAATAATACGGCATAACTTGAGCCTTACTGAAATGCTGGCTTGTGTTTTGCCTAATGGCAGATCAATACCATACAAATGAAGCAATTACAGTTGTGTCATATAAAGCCTTATTTGGTCAGCAGCCAAAATGTGGATTAGTTGGAAGAGTTCCTAGGACTTTCTGTCAGAATATTATCACAGAGGTTAATGAGGAAGATCTGATAGGCTGAGACAAACATAAATGGTGCCAGCAACTAGACGAGATGGTTGGTCCAATATCTGTGTTCTGATAATTAAAATGCCCTGAAGCCAGCTGAACATCAGTCCAAGATCAGGTGAAATCATCAGACAAGGGCAATCCAATCCCTCTGGCAACCAGCTATATAATGCGGCTGCCATCGGCACAGCCATGCAGATTGCAGAAAATGCAAGTGCACCAGCACTAGTACCAGTTAGAGCTAAGCACAAACAGAAGCAACCAGACAATAGAGAAAACAAGAGATATGGAGATTCAATTAATGCAATTATGGATCCCAAGTACATGCTCCCATGATTAATAAGAACAAGCAGGAGGCAATTGGGTCCATTGGCAATGGAGATTTCTTCTAATGCTTCCTAAGGGGAAGACAGAATATCATCTGGTCATGAGACCATGTTTAAGAACCCATTAGTTTGGGTTAGATTTTCGCTATTGTCTTGTCTCCAAAACAGTCTCTGTGATCAAAGAAACTGGGAAGTCTATTGTGGAGTTGTTTGAGGCACACAATTCCATAGATTTTTAATAATAATACATACTGCTGAAATAGGAAAGGACTTCACATATTCACAGCACTGTAAACTTTAGGTTATTAAACTTCCCTATACCCCTCTGAGGTTGATGGGCAATTGTTATTACCCTCAATTTGCAAAGGTTAAATTAAAGTCAGAAGGTGAACAGACTTCCTTCAAGACTCCCAGGAAATCAGAAACAGGATCATAACATGATCTTGTCATCTGACAAGATTTCCAG
This sequence comes from Nothocercus julius, assembly GCA_013398735.1. Taxonomy (NCBI): domain Eukaryota; kingdom Metazoa; phylum Chordata; class Aves; order Tinamiformes; family Tinamidae; genus Nothocercus; species Nothocercus julius. Next base: position 3,492,190 of record VZSV01000083.1, on the reverse strand, counting down.
ACTTGCACTCAGTTAGCCACATTTCTTTAACTCAGAAATCTTTGGCCTTTTTAGGCAACTGTTCAATCTGGCTACAGAATTTAGTCTTCTGACCTCCCTATGAGATTCACTTATTTCTTAGTGATAGGCTAAGCTTAACCATACACACAAATTCTTTCAGCTCAGTCTTTAAATGTGAGATGTTCCTGATTTTCCTACATAACTTCTACCATGATGAAAGCCAGCTTGAGTGGTCTGCCTCATACAATCAGAGAACTCTTCCCTCCTTGACCCTTAGGGTCACTCATCCAGCAACTATACGAGGCCACTTGGGAAGCTAAGGTTCCTGTGCCTTTGGAAAGCAGAGACACAGGGCCCTTGCCCTCCTTCCATTAAATGCAGATACTCTATTCTCTTTTGCTTTCCCAGCATGATATTAGGATTTAGATGGAAACAAGTGGATTGACATTTGATTCACAGAAATCATAACTGAAGCCAGGTGGTTAGGAACAGCTTTTTCACATGCTGGGAGAAAATCTACCAGGGAAGAAAACTTCAGCATCCAACTCTGTAATGTCCTTCCATTTTCCAGATAATCCTGGTGTTCCAAGAGATTGAATGTGATGGCTGGAAATGCCCTTTTCACCTCTGTCATTGATCGGCACAATAGGATCAAAAGACAATTCAGGTTGGAAGGGTTATCAGAAGGCCTCTGGTCTAACCTCCTGGTCACACAGACATCAGCTCTGAGGTCAGGCCAGGTCGCTCAGAGCTTCATCCAGACAGCTATTGAAAATCTTCAAAGATGGAGACTGCACAATCTCTCTAGGCAACCTGTACCATTCATTGCCTGACTGTCCTCATGGGGACAGCTTCTCCTCACACCTAGCATGAGTCTAGTTTCAACTTCAGCTCATTGTCCCTTGTCCTCCCTGCAAGCTGCTGTGAAGGGTCTGCCTCTGCCTCTTTCATGTCTTCCCTGGAGGCACTGAGAAGCAGCTGTTAGATACCCCTGAAGCCACCTCTGCTGCAGGCTGAACAAACCCAGATCGCCCAGCCTTTCCTCTCAGGGTAAATGCCTCAGCTCCCAACCACCCTGATGGCCCTCCACTGAAATAGCTTCTTTATTGACCTTTTTTTTAACTTAGGAAGGGCAAAAGAGAATGTAGTATTCTAGATGTGGTATGTCTATTTGCAATTATTTTATTTGATGTTATTATACCTTCTCTTGAGACCCACAAACAGGACGAACTAAATGCACTCTAATTGGAAGCAATCTTGGAAAACTGCCCATTTCCCAAAAGAGATGTAGAAAGCAGCAGTCTGTTTATTTAGCTGTCACAGGAGCATATCTTCAGTCCTCAGGAAACTAATAACTTTCTGCTCACTTTTAACTATACTTCCATAGTTTAACTTGACAATATTCAACTCTGCACAAGTAGAACTAATTGCCAAGCGTTCATGAAGATTTAAAAGAAAAAACACCTCATTAGCAGGTAAGGTCAAAATATAATTAAAACACTAACATTTACTGATAAAAACCTGAGGCAATGAGTGTCACAGAGTGCAGAAAACTGAATGTAGGCTTTTCCCACAGCTTTTCACATAGAAGGACATAATCTTCTAATTAATACCAATAAAGAGCTGACCCTCAGCCTATATCCTGGTTGGTTTGTGTAACAGTAAAAAGCTTTTCTGGAAAACTTCAAGTTCAAAAATATTGTCTGGAAATATATTTTAAAAAGATATGCAGAATTGTCCATGTGACAACACAAGGAATTCTTGTATTTCATAAAAATATGAAGAATTTTGGTAACTGGAATCTTGATGATATGACTTAACTATGAAAAGTTGAGACATTCTCGAGGAAGTAACTCACAGATGTCCGATTGGGTCCACTGATTTTTTTCTGAAGACTCAGAGCTTTCAGATCCAAGATAGATCTGAATAATGCAAATGACACCACACGAAGTGTTATAAAAAGAACTTCCACATTGCTGTGTGCAAAATTGGATGCCTAAATCCATATCGACGGAGCTAAAGGTCTTGTTTTAGTAGTGAGAGCCACACTTAAGACAAGCATGGTGGCTGCAAATTTTGGCTTCTCTAAAATGAAACATAGAAGCAATAGATTGGAACGAGCCTAATGTGTAATCACGTACACAGAAAGCCTCTTACGGAGGTAACAGATGGGCAGCCAGATGTTCAGAGAGTTCTCACCTGCAGGCCTCACCTCTCCCTGGTGTTAGGAATGAAGGATACAGGAGAGTTGGTTCTTCTGTTACGCAGATGTTAAACAGGAGCTAAATCCTTTCACCACTTTGATTAAATTCTTACTCAGGGACTTAATTGGGAGGGGAAAGTGAGGAAGAACGAACAATGAGGGCAAGGCTTCTCCCTATAAAAATATAGAGAGACCTGAGAAAAAGATATCTAAAGACAGCTAGGAAAAAAAGAAAAAAAAAGAATTCCCAACTTAAACAGTATAGACCAGTTCAAGGAAATAACTATTGATAAGTCATCCTTTTTATCACACAAACTTTTAAACTTATGTTGTTTAGCTAGATGCACCTCTGGATATTTTTATCTGGAACCAGGGCATTTTTTGAACATTTTGCTGAAGCAGAGGAATAGCGTCATTTTAAAAGTGTCATGTCAAGACACAGAATAGCTTAAATAATATGCAGAAACAGCACAGGAAGATGGTAACTAAACTGAATGTCAATTCTTAGCCTTCTGAATTTTGTTTTGTGCTTTTTTAATGGAATATCTTTTCATTCTACATTCCAGGGAGTTCATTCCCTTCATAAAGCCTACCCTAGGACAGAGCACAATAGTCTAAGATACTTGTCCAATGAAAAATATATATATATATATTTTTTTTTTTTTCCAGATTTGGGTTGGAACTTCTCACAAGAATCAGAGCTGTGTAGAAAAGACAAAATGGTGGGGGGTTTTGTCTCTCAGGTGTCTATCATCTGGTACTTACTGTCATTTGGAAGTGGGCAGTTTGCAACTATCACACAGGTTTAATGGTAAACTGATTTTAAGATGCTATTCATTTTTCAAATGTCAGATACATAGGGAGGTATTGTTACTAGCTGCTGAGATGCCTTTCAGTGGCTTGTGCTCTTTCTACAGTCTACCTACAATTTGCCTGGACAATTATTATCTTAGTGGGATAGGTCTTTTACTTAGTGGGAACTTTACCACCAGTTTCAAAGGGTAGCTGGCTTGGCCCTTAATAAATACATATTCTGAAGCCTAGCAATTTCCTGAGAATTGACACCTAAACAGCCAGAGAGTTGTAATAAAAAGAAAAGAGAAATAATAACTGTCCGCATTGTTAAAATATAATGAGCTGCATCTTGCCCTCTCCTGAGCTGCTTTACAAGGGACTGTGGAAATGGCAGGGAAAAGGGCATGGGAAATTTGTTTTGAAGTGGGAAGAAGCAGAGTCTGTTCTTCAGAGCATCTATAGATTGGAAACCATAACGTTTATGTGTCCCACTGTGGTACTCTGGGAATTGGTTGACAGTTATCAAGCACCTTAGGAAACTTTTGTAAAAGTCAGTGACAAGAGCATGCAGCAGTGCTATCAATGTCTTCACTGACAGCTGGAGGGAAGTGCATTGATGACATTCACATATTTGCTGCTTTTTACTGAGCAGCCTGACAAATTTCATTTGTTGAGTTTTCAGAATCTGAAGCTCCTACTGTGTTTGAGCATGATAGACTGTAAAAAATAAGCTTGTTATGAAACTTGTTCAGGCACCAAGTACCACGACTGGCCAAAACAGTGCTTCTATAATGCAGGACAGTTCTACCATTAGTAATCTATAAATATCAGAAGGACAAGGATCCTGTATAAATATTGCCTAAAATAAAGAGAACAAAGAAAGAAAATTACTTCACTGTGCTATTAAGCCAATGACAAATCTGAAGGAAAAGAACAGTATTGTCACCTCCTGAACTGAGATCCACAGCTAATTTAAAAATACCTATCATCACCACTGCAACATTTAGATAAAAAATACTTTTCCAGGCAATAGCTCTACTGGTATTTCCAGACCATGCATCATTGCATTCATTACTGCAGTATCTCCAGCTTACTCTGTCTCTTCACACCTGCCTTATAGCCCCGTGTTTCACAATCAGTAATTTAAAAATCCCTGGGACCATCTCTCGGGTATGGTACAGAAGGACATGAGCAGAAATGTCAGACTGTGACTTTTTGTGACTAAACTGTGAGACGGGCTTCTCAGAGCAACTTTATCTGCAGTCAGTGGCACTGCTTGTCATTTGCAGTGTAGGAATAAAGAAAGCAAAACACAAGCAACTTCTGCAGTGCTTGGGTCTCTTCTCCAGACCCCAGAGAACTTTGTTCAATATGAATTCCCCTCAAATTCCTGGAAGTGGCAATGGAAAAATAGGTTCTGTAGGGCAAGGTAGATCATGGGTGGCTCTTTGAAGTGCTTCAAAGATATATTGATTTTTTGCTGTTGTTGTTAGAACAGAGAAAGTGCACTCAGTGCAGCAGCACAGAGACTAATGAAGCATTTTCTAGGGCAAAGAGTTTCTAGTTTGGAAAAAGTAAAGATCAAATTCAGTAATTTCACATTTCTCATACATTTTTAACATCATTATCCCACCAGCTGCTTCTGTATCTTCTCTACATCAAACATAAGTAACATCACTTTCTAGTACCTTCAGTACTTTGCTGCAGAGAGTGCTTTGCTGCAGAGACTCTATGAAGAAGAGCTAGATAATGTTGGTTATGGGCAAGACTAGAGATTCTAGTAGGACAACAGAAATATTTGAAAGAAATTGAACTTGCTTGCTCTGTATCACTCCTCACTGTGGAGGTTGCTTGTGGTCAGGGTGCTCTGGAGAAGTCTTTAGATTCCAGCATTAGAATCATAGAATCATTTTGTTTGGAAAAGACTTTCAAGATCATTGAGTCCAACCATAAACCCATCACCACCATGCCTGCTAAATCATGTCCCTAAGTGTGTCATCTGCACGCTTCTTGAACACTGCCAATGTTAATTGACTGAACAAAGAGAAGAGACCCACTTTTCTCTCTGAATTGCCAGATCAGCACATCTGAGGACATGGACCTGTACATAGTGAGCCAAATGCACATTATCACTGCCTATTTCTATATCTTTCTAGAAACTTTACAGTCTATTGAGTGAAAAATATAGCACAGATGCTCAGAAAGATCACATGCTAAAATGGCTGAATCAGTGATATTTTTTTAAAAAAAAAACTCTAGGCAAGTACTTTGAAAATGGAACAACATGGGGTACAGCAAACACTGGCACAGGGAAATTTGTTATTTCATGATACAACACAACCAGGACAAGGTAACTTCACTCATGAGAAAATTCTAGTTTTGAAAGGATTAATGGATTCCCACAATACAAAAAGTCAGAAAAACATTAGTGAACGAAACTGTCTTGCTGAGCAGCTCCAACAAATTTTCCTAGTTTGTCCATTATTCAGTGGGAATATATCACTACTGTACATATTTTTGTGCACATCAAACCAATTAAAGGAATCATAAGAAACTAAAGAAAGCAAGAAGTTTCAATATGAATATTTTTATCTATCCTCACTGCTGAATATGATGTAATAACTAATTCATTTCTTTTACAACTTGATGTGAATTATCAGTTCACTGATCTATAAAACCTGGGTAAAAATGGAAACTGGTACCACCTCAGCATAATGTATTAACAATAAGTAGCTTTGATGGTGAATGACGACTTGGGAATTCCTCCTACAGTCCTTATAGTCCAGTCTCTGAAAACATCAAGGAAAGAATTCGACAAACTGTTCAGTCTCCCATTACAAGAAATTATACTGTCATCTAATTTACTCTTATTTTCCCATGCTTTTTTCAGGTCAATGAGAAACAGGTCCAAACCAAAGAAAAAGGAATACTCAATACTATGTAAGATCTGCCAACATTTTGGGCACATGTTCATGTGCTACCAAAATAAGTTTGCCTCAGTCCTACGTTTCTAACCAAAGGACCATACTGGACATAAACTAGAAAAGCATTGCCAGTTGCAGAACAATGCTGAAATTAAGCAATGAAAGAATGGCAATTTTACAGATGTACTACTGAGAAGACAAGTTTCACAGTGGATCTAGAAGACTCACTAAAGTCATTGAGATCAGAATGGTAGATTATATAGTCTTCCCTCCCGAGAGTTTCTTCTTCCTTATTTATATAAACTCACAAATGAACAAGGTAGAGATCCTTCCAAAACAGGGCCCTCATCTCCAGGCTAAATCTTTCAGGTATTGCACAGTTATTATAAAATAAGTAAATCCATTCCAAGCACTCTCCAGGACACACTTCCTTTGCAAGGGATGGAAACTAAAACCCATAGCTTCATTCACGTACTTTTCCACTTCACACCAATTGCTAAAATGATCAGGAAATTAACCCACACATTAATACAACACATGGATACCACCACACATGAATACAAACACAGTAAAGAATAGGTAAAGAACTGGCACTTTAGTGGAAAGAGTCAGTTCATGTCACCAGTTGTCACACAGCAAAGAACTGCTATCATCAGGTAGCCCTTTTCCTCTTCCTCTTCACATCATACACTTTTCTGTCTAAAGCCAAACTGGAGTTATTTCTTTACTAAAAAAAATAAAACAGAATAAGACAAAAGTCTTGAATAATGAAATGTAGAATCACAGATTGATATGTATAAACATCAACTGCAATTGCATTAGTGGGAACTGGATGTATTTCTAGATTGCACCAGATTGGTTAACAACCATCACCAGTCTCTAAAATACAACAACATGTCTATTCAGAACAGTTCATTATTCAGCTAGATCTAATCTTGTCACTCTTATTTGATGGGATTCAAAATGCATGACCAGACACTCACAACCTGACCAGCTCTCGCTCATTCACACTGCATACTGTGCACTATAGGACAGGCTAGCACAGAACCCTTATTTAAAACAATCACAGAAAAAGTAATGACAACTCCTGATATTTTAGCTGAACAGCCATTCATTCCTTGCACCAAGCAGCTTCAGGGCACACAAAGTACAAAAAGCTTCCAAGGTACTTTTAAGGCAACATTGCCTCTACTTTCTTTCTCTTTACCTCTTAGAGTGAAGAACTCTTTTCATGCTCATCATTATTTAAACTTGTTTATGATGCCTACATATCTAAAACAGAAAAGCACAGACATGCAAGGCACAGGATTTGAATAGCACAAGATCTCCAGGTACTACCCTCTAGAAACACAGATTACTGCAAGCGACAAGGCAGACAAGCAAATGGCACTCCAAAATGGCCAAAAGCTTGGCCACAGGAATGTCTTCTAATGACACATTCACATTCACAAATGCAGGTCTTACTAAGAAGACAAGCAGCACCTTCTTAACCACCTTTGAAAATACCACCTTTAGAAGAAGAAAACTTACTATTTTACACTGATTTCTACACAGTAGTTTTGGACAGATACCTACCGTGGTGGGAAGAGAAGGCAGTAGGTACAGCTGGGTAGTACCATGAGAGAAAATCTTTTTACTTTTGTTTGTTTTGATGATAGCCTTTGCCCTCAATACCACATTCTTTTTTCAAATACGTCATTTTTTTACCACCTTGTATAGAAATGAATATCACTGAAAGGGAAGGAAGGAGACATACATGATGTGTAACCTGGTACCACCAGGCGGGCATAAAAGAAACACACATCAGGCATTTCTCATTCTCTTCTGTCCAGTGATATGCATGAATCCTAATCCTTCACCAGCACAGAGAACAGTTCATGAAAATTTGCCAATAGCTACTGGTTGAACACTGCAGGAGTGAGGAGGCATGGAGCCCCCTAAGAAAGTGATGTGCATTGAAATCCACTATCCTGCTCATGTCTTGGGTCATGAGCAAAACAGAGACCAGTCCATCAATCACTCTGACAGACGGATTTCATCTTCATGAGTGATGAAACACGTTATGAAATGAACTTGAATCCAGTAATGTGATGGTAGGCAACTATCGCCAGGCTTATACTACACACAGAAGTCAGATTACGTAATGCGGGAGACTACTGCACTTTTTCCAGTGTTATATGCGTGAAAATACATACTCTGATTCTCCATACACTTACATTGATTTTAGGCACCTGCTACTACATTTTCAGTATAGAAACTCCTAATTTACAACAATCATTGAAAGCAGGAGGAGGATTAAGACCAAAATATCTCATGTGAAATAGGTGTGAAATATGTCAATGTGAAATGTGTCTCATGTGAAATACATGAAAGAACGTAGTGAATAATTTGCTATGAATAATTCAGTAGGAAAAAAAACATGATATTTTTCCCTAGTCTTGAATAGCCCAAGATAGAATGTAGATGTTTAATATTTATATGTTACTTGCAATTATTTGTGAACTACATCAAGTAATTTGTGATGTATATATAACTCAAATAGGAAATTATGATTATTAAATAAAATATAGAATTTACAATTCCCATAGCAAATTATGTCTTTTAACTATTTTATGTAATGAACTTAGCTAGTCTGCCCTTCGTGAATTTCAAACTGCATGTTCAATATTTGCAATTATCTGTGTAGGGAGCTGTTACATAAGTCATCTGATCAGTAATAGAAGCAACACCATGCGAGATGTAATCAAACTAGCACATTTTACAATTTAAAGCATTTCAGAAAATACTGAAGCATGCAGTTAAAAATTACATCTGCATAGAGAATTAATATTAACCACTAATCATCTGGGTCTAACACACAGTTATCTTTTCTGTTCAAAAGCACATGGGAAGCTTTTCTCCTCTTCACTTGGCACTAGTGTCTATAGACTTTATACAGAGGAGGTGGTATGTATGTGAGGTGTTGCTTGTTCTTTATTTTCGTCCATAACATTAAGCGAGTCACTTAATGTTTTTAATGGATGAGCAGCACTGATGTGTTGCTGGAGGTTTTAGCAATGAAGCTGGAGAGGGAATGGGGTGCAATGGATCTGATTCAGCAGGAGAACAAGCAGTTTAGCACATGTGAGAGAAAGGCTTGGGAAAGGCATGGACATTGGCAGCCAGTCGAGACAGCTTGAAAGAAGATTTTGTTTGATTTTTGTGTTGGGTAGGATCCTCCCTAAGCCTCTTTTCTAACCATGTTCCAAGATGTGAAAAATAATTGCTAATGAATACCCTAATAATACTTGCTGTTGCCCAGTTTGACCAAATTGTGACCTCCTGAAACAGAAACATATGGGAATTTGGTCTTTAGCTTGGATGGAGCTGTGATTTTAGACTTCATCCTTACAATCATGACTATGCTCTTTCTCCCTCTCCTTTTTCTATGATACTATGTTATTAGTCCTCTTCTTTCTGTGTCTAGCTTTCTTTTGTCTCTATCCCATTACTCCAAGATATTTTTATCTAGCCTGCCGAACAAGCCCGAAATAAACCCAAATTCAGTACAAACCAACTTCCACTGGCTCATGATGTTAATTTATAAGGCTGTCTCTTGTTGTTAGTGTTGGATACTGTGCTGAAAAAAGTGACATGGACTAAAGAGCACCATGAAGTCTTCTTACAGCAAAAGGCCCATTGTTAGGGGGCCTGTAGGACAGCAGCTAAGGTGATTCCTGAAAAGTTTGCCCCTGCTTTCGTATAATAGAGCATGATTGTGCCAGCAATGGGCTTTTCCTTAGTATCTGAGTTGCAGGAAAAGCAGCTCTACGCATAATTGCAGGGCTGCCTACCACTTCTAGGTTTTCTGAAACACAGAAGGAGATAGCAATGTATTAGAAATATAAAACAACAAATAAATGGCTCTATGCTCTGAAAATATACCCAGAAAAGAAGCCTGACTTTCTTATGATATGCTGCCTTCTACCTTATCAATATCATGAGTTTTGGACATACCTTTCTTTACAATTGATATTTTTGTTGTTGTCATTTATACCTCTCTTAACCCCTTTCTTTTCTTACCACTTTACTCCATGGCAAAGGCAACATTTTAAAAATCTGAATCATACTGAATGTTAAGGACGAAAAATTCATAGTCAGTCACTGAAATAACTGGCCTGATTTTCCCCTGCATGTACTAATCTTCTTTTGATGCAGATGTAAATAAATCTGATTATACTTCACTGACTCGCATCAGTGTGTAGTACAGCTAAAACTTGTGGCAGGTTGAATCTGTGAGTTGGTAGTCAGTCTAGTTTTCTGCACATTGGTAGTGACATTTTCTCTGTAGTTGTGGAATGAGACAGGTACCTCTGTAACTGTTTCCGGCACAGAACTACATCTCCTTTTGCACTTCCAATTCCTCCTTTCAACCCACCTCATTTCTTTGTGAATCTGTTTCATCAGAGCCTGTTTTTTCCCATCTTTGTGAAAACATGAGTAAAATTCAAGCAGATGTGGGGTGTTAGTTGCTTAGCATGCCATTGCCTCTCCACCCACACTCGCATGCACCCTGTTGCTTTAAAATTCCCAAGTCCCAAAGTCCACACTTTCTCAGTTCAGATGTTGCTCTTTTGCTCTAAATAAAATTGGCAAGTCTCCCAGTCACCTTAAAAATCAAAAGCAATACAATGGTAAACATTGCCAATTTTAGCACAGATCTTGTACCTTTGCTTCCATTTCCCTGACAATTTGAATAAAAAGCAGATGAGGCTCTGTCTCTAAATCAAAATCTCTCCACTTGACTGAATCCACTGGATAGTATGTTAACGAAACACTGGTGAGTTTGAAGGCAGTACTGAAATGCATAATGCTAGAAACACAAACTTCCTTTTCTAAATAAGAAGGTGCTTTAATAAAGCTGATTTAATGAATGAATAGATGTTTTTGAGTGTTGACATTTGAAAAAAAAAAATGTTACAAGCAGCTTCTTATTCAGAAATCAGCAGCCAAGACCAATAAACGAAAGATAACATGTATGCATATTACTGATGCAGATAATGCAAGAATAATACTGTTCTACTGGACTGAATCTGGTGAAAAAGCTGATGAAATTGAACAGCTGATGTTACTTCCATTCAGGCTAACTTTGAGTAGCTAGTGTTCAACCAGTTGGGTTTTTATATGGCCTTCAAAGGTATGCCAACTAAAGCTGTTAAATTCATATTGCAATTAGAAACTGTTACCTTTGTTGATCAAAGAAAAAAATGAAATGAAAGAAAAGAAAAATAACATACCATGTTCACAAACAAAACATAAAGAGCTATATCAGGGACATCAGGGAAGGTGGAATACTATAACAACACATGTTATATTGTTATACTATTCCACCCACCTTAATGGAGAACCCTTCGGTGTGGCTACGCCATAGCCTTTCGAATCCAGATTTCCTCCCACTTTCATGGTGTCACATGGCTTTCGTTGCTCAATGTATTCATTCATGGTGGACTCCAGCAGGAAGGCAAACTTGCCCTTGGATTTGCGGACACGAGCTACTCCCTCTGCAGTAGTCCTAGTGAACACCGATGGCTCTGCTGATTTCATGTAGGTCCACATCTTTTCATACACTGCTATTTTTGATCTCTGGAGAAAATTAAAAAGAAGTTAGATACAATAAAAGAAAATTGCGACATTTCAGAATGATACTGTTTAAAATAAAATTCAGCATTCTTAATGTTTCAAGACACTGATGTTGAGAAAATCTTACTTGGATAAAGATTTTCTTTGAATTCCTTCATCATTTTAAAAGACATAAGAAATAACAATATAAATACTATACAACAATGCACCACGTTCAGGCAGAGTTGGCCTGTAGGAGTCATAATAAAAGAACTGCAAAGCTGGAGCTTAAATTTATGCCTATATAAAGACACTTTACACAGGCAAAATGTTGTAAAACAGGTTTTAGGGAATTGTATAACAAATAGATATTCCTAATAAACATGTATGGAAAAGAGAAAAAATAAAATAGCCACCTATAAATATTGAGCTAAATCTTGAAGCATTTCTCAGTTTTAATGATCACCAGTTGTATGCCATCAAAACCATAATAGGTGAAGTAAGATTTTTGCTTTCGTAATTCTTTCATTATATTCATTCTTCCTTCATATCATACTTTCAGAAAGGCTTCACAGTATTTCAAGACATGGTTCACAATAAAGGATATAAACAGCAAATTGGACCAAATATGCCGTTAAAAGAAACGAAGTGTCCTAAGCTTTTGTCTTGAAGAAATGTTAGCTAAGTATTTAGGACTCCAGTTTCAGGTGGTCTTATTTTAAAGACTGTGATCCTGCAACTAATTGAGCAAGAAATGTGCTTGCTCAAAGAATATGCAAGAATTCATGGCTTAGATTACATTAACTGGAAATTTTCCTGGCTGGGAAATTTTCCATTTTCCTTGTTTAGTGTAATCACCAAAAAAAAAAAAAAAAAAAAAAAAAAAAAAAAAAAAAAAAAAAAAAACCAAAAAAAAACCCACCAAAAATACAGGTGGGAAGGGAAGGAGAAAAAAATGAACTTGAATGAACTTGGAAACCCCTGTGGTGGAATTGCTGTCAAGATGGAGAACTTCCCATTCTTGTTATTTTCATTCAGCAACTACTTTACTCCCTCCAGCAATAGGGATACATAAATGTAAACTAAAAGTATGCCACCTTAGCACATGACTGTATTCTTATTTGGATTAACTACTTTTCGATAACAGATGGCACTTCTCTTGTCTTGTGCTTGGTGTAAGAATACCTTTTCTACCCATGGCTTAACTCCATTTTTATTCAAGCCAAGAGAAGTTTCAAGCAACGTGAGACTTGATCCATATGCCCATTCCTACACTGCACTCAGCACTCCAGGAAAGTACAGTCTATTACAAAATCTCAAAACAAAAGGCCTTAGAATATTTAAACCTATATCATATCATAGAAACATGGGTATTACACAAACTGCGAATGGCTTTTAAAAGACTGGAACAGAGCCTCAGTATAGGTGAGAGTAAATTCCCTTATAAAATTGTAAGAGAAGTATGTCTAAGCTGAAAATAAGCAACATTTAATCAGAAGTTCAATAAAAATCCAACATATCAGAAGATCATAAATTATCCTTGCTTTTTTATTTTTTATTTTTGCTGTAGTCACAGCCACTCTTCATTTACATAATAGTGGCTGAAAGCAGAGCTTAAGGCAAGTCATCCATGTATTTCTTTTGCTTTACATGGATAAAATTTCATGGATTTAAATTACAGATGGAAGAAATGGAAGAGAGCAGTAATAAATCAGGCATTATTTCAAGAATGTTTTCTTGCCTTTGTTTACCTTCACTTCCAATCATTTCTTACCTCTTAACCTCCGTATCATTAGAATCTTTATAAGGTAAACAAATAATAGGTCATTTTCCTTCAAAAGTAAAAACATGCAACACAAATTGTTATTATAGGTAAGAGAAAACTATATCCTAAATCAATTGAAAAAGTTGAAATTAGATTTTTTTTTTTTTCTTAAGTTCTAGTTAGGTTTTAAGACCTAGTTATCTTACAGAGAGAGACTGGAGCATCTACCTTATGAGGAAAGACTAAGTGAGCTGGGCCTGTTTGGCCTGGAGAAGAGAAGACTGAGAGGGGATCTGATCAACATGTACAAGTACCTGAGGGGAGAATGTCGGGAGGATGGGCCCAAACTCTTCTCGGTGGTGGCCAGTGACAGGACAAGGGGGAATGGGTACAAATTGAAACACAAGAAATTCCACCTCCATGTGAGGAAGAACTTCTTTCCTGTGAGGGTGACAGAGCCCTGGAACAGAGACGTTGTGGAGGCTCCTTCTCTGGAGATCTTCCAACCCTGCCTGGGTGCCACCCTGTGCCCCGTGCTCTGGGTGTCCCTGCTGGAGCAGGGGGGTTGGACTAGATGATCTCTAGAGGTCCCTTCCAACCTTAACCATTCTGTAATTCTGTGATCTTTGGCAAGCAAGAGACAGAAAAAGGTTATCTAACAAGTCATCTGCGTTTTAAGAACATTTTCTTCTCCCAGGCTTTCATCTGGTAAGATTCAGTATATATATGTCTAGCCAGAGTGAAAACGGAAGACAGAACCAACAGATATTCCTGTTTTTCTGATAAAGAAACCTTGCAGCTTCCCCTTATAGTCAGTCAAAACATGCTGATTTTGATTTAGGTCTTTACTGTTTAAGACTGCTAAAAATGAGTTCTTTGCCTTTTGAGCAGCTTGCTCAAAACTGCACTTTTCACTGCTCCAAACAGTAAATAGCTAATACTTATAAAGAAAGCTAATACTCATAAAGATTTCTGTTATGAAATCTTTAAAACTACCTGTTTTTTTCTTTTCTGTTTTCAGTTTTTAATTAAAGTAGACTTAATAACTGCTCAGACCTTCTGATTCTGATCAGATACGAAAATGTCCAAAAGGACCATATTCAATCAGTCAGGAATCAATCACTCTTACAAAAGTCATCCTTAACTCTAATTCCAAAATGGATGTCATTTGCTTCTAAATACACAAAGTGTTAGATTTAGTAAACAGATGGAGTCTTCTTTTAATAGTGCTTGAGGCTGAGTCTGAAATTATGCATTAGGCAAACAAAATTGGTAATGATATTTTAGCATTGTCCGTGTTTTCTGAAAAATATTGTTAGAAATTGCATATAAAACATTGTTAGGCATCACTATACTGTTGCAGAGATTCGCAATCATTTGATTAGAAGGCTTCAATTATACTATTTTTTTTAAAAAAAGTGATCAACAGGCTAAAACTTGATTATGCTTTAAAGTTTGCATGTAAAACTATATACAGCATTTAGGGCTACTTTTAATGTTTCCTGTAATATTTTGTAATGAAGCAGAAAACATGATTTTCCTTTTTTTTTTTTTTTTTTTTTTTTTTTTTTTTTTTTTTCCTCCTAATCATTAAAGATTAACATGATAGGATGGCTGTCATAGTTGGAAAAAAAGANCATGGAAATGTTGCGACAAAGACTATTTTTATGTCAAAGGTCCTATCTGCATTACCTCAAAACCATGGATTTTCAAAATGTTTGCAAACTCTTAAGAAAGCAATCGCTTGTTTTTTCTTTTTACATTTCCTTGGAATTTCATTTTTGCCTCATTGCCTAGAATTTGCAGGCTCTGGAAACTCTTTAAAATGCAACAAGTTAATGAAACCCAAATTAAGTAAACTGAGTTTTAATTATCATCATAGCTTCATCCTAGTTGAAAGAAATATTGATATACATACACCTTGGTCACCACCTTAGCTTTAGGTGGACAGAAAATGGAATTCCTGGAATTAAATGTGTGGCTGAACAAATTGAGGCAAAGAAGAATCTATGAATTAAATACTGAGGAAGAAAATTCCTAGCAACAATGAGAATGTGTACTTCTCCCCCTCCCCCCCGCCCCAGCTAAATGGGAAATCTGACCATCTCAAGGCTACAGTATTTCAGTTCTCAGGCAAACTTCCTGCATCTGATCATTTTGGCAGGCTCTAGAGGCGAAATCAGGTTTTTCAGTGATCAACGGCTGATTTTCTACCACTTAGGGTTAAAGATCAAGGCTCAGAGATCAAGTGGAAGATACTTTAGAGGGTGATTTGTTCTATGCTAGGACATCAACTGACTACAGAAGAAGCTAGTCTTCTAAACTTACAGTGGCACATCATCACCATTTTACCAAAAAAAAAAAAAAAAAAAGATACTGTCTGTAGTTTATAAATCCCACTCATAATTTTATTAATAAACTGCATCTGATTGAGTGAGTTCAGTTTGGTGAAACAAAAAAAAAGTGATGGGAATATTTGACACAGAACATACTCAATTCAATGAGGCAATGAGGAGAAACTACCACTTCATCCTTCTGCCTTCTAAAAATGCCTTAATATTCACCTTGCAGTTAAATAATGGTCCTGAACTGTTTAACTTACATGGCTATCAGACATTTAGTCAGAAGCACAGTCCAACACCAAACCCATAGATGCTCACTCAGCTAAGCTTAACTCGCATCTGCCAGAGACACAAAATTAGGCAGGAGGGATGATTTATTATATACTCTTTGTGATGCCCAGGCTCCCTGTGTTCCAGCTGGCAAAGGGAGAGGTTTACATAGCAGCCAACTGACACAGGAAAGCAAATGAAAATGAAGTAATCAATAAAGACAGCACAGACATGTGAATGGCTATTTAGGCTATATCCTAATGCTTCAACCACATTTCCCCAAGTTATATTTTCATTTTGTTATCCATCTGAAAGTGAGCAAATTAAAAAATGCATTTTCTATCCACCACCCAAAACCCTAAAGCAAAATGCACACAGCAAAACCCATAAGCAGAACAAAAAACAGCAAGACCCCGCGTTATCATCATAGGCACTCAGTGCTGCACATTATTTCTGTACTGTAG
Organism: Nothocercus julius; assembly: GCA_013398735.1. Taxonomy (NCBI): domain Eukaryota; kingdom Metazoa; phylum Chordata; class Aves; order Tinamiformes; family Tinamidae; genus Nothocercus; species Nothocercus julius. The sequence continues at coordinate 3,475,829 of VZSV01000083.1, read as the reverse complement.
GCTCTGACGAATCAATAGTGCAATGCAGCTTTAATTATCGCTAGTTCCATTATCCTTCGGGGCAGCTCTTTTGCTTGATGTGACAGGATCAATAAGCTTTCCACAAATTAAAATGACTAAAAATTCCAGCAAATGGAATTGGGGGTAAAAACGTAGCTCAAGTATTTCAGAGGTTACAAACTGAATTATAATTATTGAAAAGTTTCACTCTTCTCAATATTTTATTGCAGAGCTGTCCCGCAGGCAGAGCTGCTCTAACAGACATGCCAACTTACTCTGAAGAACTCTTTTGTTGACCCTGAGTCCAGTGTCCCATATGCAATTTCAGTTTGTTTGGCAAGGTCTTCTGCACTTTCTATGGGTGAGACCATTCTCTCAACAGTCAAGAAAGCAGCAAGGTTAGCAGTGTAGGATGATATTATGATGAGAGTGAAGAACCACCAGACACCTCCAACAATGCGACCTGAGAGGGATCTAAACATGAATAAGATAATGCACATTTTCCTGTATCTTAAGGCACAAGGAGAGAGAGAGATAAAGAGAGAAGGCACATTACTACTGAGCATGTGTCAATATGTAACAGTCAGTGGGAGTGAGATTACCTGCATTTTAAACACAGATATATACATTTTTTCCCTTGAATTATAATGTCTACAGTACAAAGCCCAGTGTATAAAGGAATATCATGCGTGTACAGCAGTATGAATTCTCTTCAGTAGTAATCCTAATGTTCCTTTAATTTCAAGAAATGCCTGCTGTGGAAAAATGTTGTCAAGTATCCTGGATAATCTCTTTTTGGAGACAAAAGTAAAGCACTGTGGCTGCAAATCTCTCTCTCTCTCTGTTTTTCCTTTAAAAAAACATGACATAAAACGCTTTGCACATACAGTAGTACATTGTATCTACTACTTGAATGTTTCTGTCACTCATACAACACTTGTCCATCCATCCCAAACAAACTTCAGACATTCTACAAACAAGTGAAAAAAAGAAATTTTGCATTTTAGTTAAGTGCTTTGTGATTACAGAGACATTTATGATAAGTAATAAATTCTGAAAATTCTGTTTTATGTTTCAATATTTGTAATTTGAAGGGAAGGCTGTTGAAGAAACACCTAGTCTTAGTGAAGAGCAGTTTTTATTGCTACTTTTAGTTAGGAAGCAAAGTTAGGCTGATGCCAAACACTTTCAAAATATTACTGATAATGGCTAAAGGGAAACATCCAAGTTTGAAAGACTGTGACATACAAATTGAATTTGCAGAACGTCTAAAAATCTTGCGAAATTCAGAACTGGGATCATATATTACATCTGAAGTACCCACTCTGTAAATCATAACTTGGTATTGTACTGTGGTTTCATAGAAACAGATGGTCAAATATTCTGTCTCTCATAGAAAATTATATTCTGCAAGCAGTGCTGCAGAACTTAATAGGGAATGAAAATGGGGCATTCATTTATGCAAGACAAATATTCAGCAGAATAGTATAAATATCATAATTATCATAGAATGGAACTAATTTGGCAACAACACAATTCCTCCTAAGTCAAATCAGTGGAAATTTCCCAGTGTGTACCTGCTACTACTGGGTACTGCTTGTGATTTATGCACATTGACATATGTAAAATAATAATGACTGAAATTCAAAGCAGTTTATCTGTTGCCCTTATCATAGCTATTAAAGAACTAAAATGAAAAGGCTTCCTAAAGAATGAAATCCTAAACACTGCCAGGAAAATAAAAGAAGGAAGATTTTAGGCTTTAGTGTTGAAAACAAAATGCAAATATAAAAAGATTTGACACAAACCTTGGGGAAATATCACATCCTTGTTGCATAAAGGCACCCAGGGAAAACCAGAGGCTGTTGAATATGCCAAACTCATTGGGAGGCTGATCACTGGGTCCTTCTTTCCCATCCTCTGGTTCTTCTGTGTGCCATTCATATGGGCTAAACCTGCTAACTAGGAACAGGACCACACTGACACCAATGTAGGCAAAGACTATGCACATCCAGATCTCATACGCCAAAGGGTCCAAGAAGGAAAATACTCCTGGTTTAGATTTCTGGGGCTTTTTGATCATAATGGATATCCCCAAACTCATAAAAGGCTTAGAAAAATCAATGACCTCTTCTCGTACCAAAGTGATGGTCAGAGGCGCAACAGCAATCTCTGCTTTCTATAAAGAAAAAAGAAATATAGATGTATAGATTAATTGGAATTGGTTTATAAACTCAGCTAAGCAGCTAATTCCAAACGTATGTCATTAATGTCAGGGTACTGTGGCTTGAATGTTTTTATAGAATGTTTCTAGCTCTTTTCATCACAAGTTGTCCTTACTCAATATACTTTTATTACAACATCTATATTCAGATTTTTATTTTACAAAAGTATTGAAATTCTTAATTTTCATGTTGAAGGTGAGACTCTTAAGTTTTACAGACATGGGCAGCAGTTTCCCCTAAGATAGTTCATTTTAGGTATTAATTTAGTTTTTAAAGGAATTCAAGGAAGAATGCAAAATAATATGGGCCTCCTGTCACTGAATTTTCAGCAAGATCCCCAAAACAGTAACTTATTATCATATTTTCATAAGGTACAACCATTTTTTTTAGGGAAGTCAGCTAATAGTAGTCTCAAGTAGTCTCAAGAGATGTTACAAATAGTATGAATCAGCAAAGGTGACTAATTAATCCTGTGATTAATGCTACGAAACTATATATGTATAGTTACCTTGTGGGATTGATGATTCAATAGGAATTAAATGGATTGTAAACAGTACATAAGGGCAAGTATACCAAAAGTAGCTCTGCAAAATCTTAAAGGCTAAAAATAAAAATGTGTTGAAATCATCCCCATTAGAAAGATAGGGGAAAAAAAAAGTTTCCCTAATACATTTAGAATGAAGATGCCAGTGTTGAATGTATCATTATTGATGATAATGATGATGATGATGATGATTACAGCTGCTAACAGTGATGGGTACATTAAGTTGTAAGGCATTCCAGCTGTGCTAATGGGTCATTTTAGTGCTCAGAGACTCCATATTAAACTGAAGTTTGCTTGTTGCCTTGCCTTGTATGTTAATGATGCTATTACACTAGTACTTTAGATGGGAATTGTAAGAAATATGGGGACCAGAAGGTACACTAGTGGGAGGGCAGCAGAGATGCAATGTTTGTTGAATCCTTTCTCCTGCTTGTTGTCACTATGCTGGTTAAGCAAAGGCTACAGAGGGTAACTGAGCATATTTGGCAATATTTTGTTCTCTATTTGGCAATACTTATCTCACCCAACATCAGCTATAACCTCCCAGGTACAAATAAGATAGACTCCTGTGTTGGCCCACTCATCTTCACAGATACAGTAAAGAGTTATTAATAATTCTGCATAATATAAATAACTCTACCTCCTCCTCCCTCTTTTCTTAAATACTTAGTTCTCCTGAACTCATCTTACATAACAGCAACTTGAGATATAGTACACAGCCCATATTTTGGTAATGCATTTAAGCGATCTTGCCTTTTATCCAATTCTTAAGGCCATTTATACTCAGTAAAACACATATTTCAATCATATTTAAATCCCATCAATACTAATGGGATTAACAAATGTTGAAATTAAGGATGTATTTAAACAGTTTGATTAACCTAAGCATTACAAAAATCCAAGCTTTTCTGTTGTGGTAAAGAAAAAAAGAGGATCTGAACTGTAGGGATTTTTTGTCATTTCCCAACCTTGAAACATGTAAATGTATTTTAAATAATGTATGTTCTGTTTTTTTTTTATGCACTAATTTATATTTTGAAAAATAATTTATTATTAATTATTAAATTTACTATAATTTAATTTAATTATTATTAAGATTATTATTAAATTTAAAACTAATTTATTGTAGTTATAATTTAACTGTAGATGTAAAATATTAAATAATTCAAAAGAAGTGACTCTCTTAATGGCCCTAAAATACAAATACATATAAACATTACTATAAATTGATCTTCAGATTAAATTTATCATTCTGAAATAGTTGTGATGCAAACACTTATTTATACATTAATATATTATAGTTTAAACAATAAACTCTAAGTTAAAATCATAATTTTCCAAGAGTATGAGCCATTACCTCTCGTACTTATAACCATTATGGTAATATTGCTAATTCTCTGCATTTTAATGCAAATTCTGTAATACAAAGTATTTTTCAAATCTTATGTTCTTAAAGTTTTATGATTACATGAGTTCATGTGATTACATAATTTTTATTACAATAAATAAATATTTATAAACATGAAGAAAAGTAAGTCTAAAATATTTTTAATATCTTCAAAATTGTAAAATAAATATGGTTTCTATAGTTTAAGAAGCATAGGATGGTGTGGAATAGTGGCACTCTTGCATATTTTTGTACTCCATCTCACTCACAAATTCAATTTTTGTAGAAGGATGGTTTAATTGCTCAAGTTGAACATGAGTCCATGTCTTTTACACTCTTAAATTTCAGTTACTGTAATACCTAATGAGTTTTGAAATTAAGTAACTGAAAGTCTTACAGAAATTATGATCTACTACTGCTCCTGTTTTCTATACTTGACACTGGTATCTTCATTAGCATTTACTGCAAGTGATGGAATTGATTACGGGTCTTTAAAAATGTTGGCTCAGATTTGATTCCTATATCTGCAGATTACTACTGGAATAAAATAGGGATCTTCTTTAAGGGTTCTTAGATTTTGCAATATGAGGTGGAAAAGTGACACATTTGAGGGCTAAATGCGGAGATTTTAATCACAAAATTAGCATGTTGCATACATTAGGTGAAACACTAGATGAGATGTAGCTTACCAAATTTTAAAGTTTACAAAGTACACACCTCCATCACGACTAGTTGTCTATATTACTCTATTAAAGGAGTTAAAGGAGAGGAAGAAGAATTTATCCAATTCATATTAAAACATCAATCTAATATCACATGAATCAGGCTGTAAACAAACCTGCTTCATGACATTTCTAGCAAAGGGACATTACATGACTACGTCACATTTAGATGTCTAATAATTGGATCAAATGCAGATTTCCCAATCTGATTATATTCTTTCTTTCTTTCTTTTGTGTGTGTGATATTATATATTATTTCTATGGGAATAGCGTGGCACAAAGTCGACAGAGACTCCTCCTTGTTGAAAGCAAGATAATGACAATAGCTATGCATTGGAAACATCGGCACTTTGGGTTTGCCCAGTTGGTGTGTGCCATGGAGTATACACTATAAACTATTTTTTTACATCATTAAGAATGTAACAATAGTGCAAACTATTGCTGCCTTTGTTATCAGTGAAAGCTGTTTTAACAAAGACTAATGATGCATATTTGAAACAACTGCAGCTGTACCAACATTTCAAGCAAGGCTACCTCACTGCCAAGTACAGATGGATTCTGGATCCTTCTGATATTGTATAATGGGACAAGATTAGACCTGATGGTAGGAGACTTTCATTCTTCAGAATATATTATTATAACCTTGTGAATAAAACCTGTGCTTGATACAAGCTGAACAGAGGCTGTACAGCCATCTGAGAAAAATCAGGCATCTGAATTTCAACTTCAGAAGCTGATGGCTTTTCAGATGCTAAACAGAAATGAGTTGTGACCTTTCATGTTGAATAGTGGGAGAATAGCATTTTGTGTCAGGAGAATGAATATTTAATTGGTGCTCACTCCTAGTGTGTTTAGAAACATGCTTGCAGGTGGCTAATAGAATGTCATTCCCTGCCAGCATTTCTTCTGTGCATAAGCTGCTTGTCAAGGGCTGCAGAGCACCACGAGGACTATTGCTGGCATTTGGATCCATCAGGAGCACATGACTAGCACTACCTGATAGTTTTTAATAGAGTGCTAAATAAAGACCTAAGAACAAGCAGGAGAATAAACCACTCCTCCCCACAAACACCCTATGTACAGTCATAAAAACACTGCACATCACAGCACTTTATACATCATGTCCCTCTGGGACATGATGGAAAAATGAGCTATAGATTTTAGATAATAAGCCAGCTGCTTTGTGCAGGACCAGAGGTGTTCAGCTCAGAAAGGGCAAAGATGCATTGCGGTCTGCAGGGGAATATGGCTCATGGGAGTCGATGGACATGCATCCACTCTCCATAGCACAAGCATGGGCCAAGTAGCACTGGGGAATGGTGTAAAGAGCTGGTAGCAGGGAAGACTCTCCTATGACACAGCAAAGACCCACTGTAACTGGTGGGCACAAAAACATCTGCTGATCCTTTCACATGGTTGGGAATCATAACTGTAAAATGTTTCCCTAACACACAGTATTGCTAATTTACTTGCTAATTATGCCCTGTCCTGGCTATATAGAAAAAGCCTGGCCTGAAGCAGAGCCAAGTGGTTAGATATTGGTGATGATGAACTGGGGATCTACTATAAAGACGAGCATTCCCTTATATAGCAGAAGAAAGCCTGGCTGACCGATTTTAATTGTTTTCTGTGCATGGAACAGGCCAGGGGACCTGTTGCTGTGTAAATCATCTGGTCAGTTATCAGTGCAGTGGCAGAGGGGATGGTCTTCACTGTGATCCCATTTGGAAACCCTAAGTAGCAGACTTCAAAATCTTAATAGGAAGAACAACTTGCTTTGAAGTTGTATCTCCAATAGCAAATTAAACATGCTTGGGGTACCTCTTGGCATTAAGGTCAGCTGGCACAGGATAGTTGCCATCACAAGAGTCTTTTAACCTTCAGACTACCATTTACTGCATTCAAGCTGCTTATTGGGAACAGTCTCTCCCCAATGCTTCTGTCCAACTGTGCACCGAAATTGTTTCTGAGAGTAATAATAGGCCTGGGCCAAAACTACATCAGGGACCATTCTAGCAGCTTAGCAGATTAAACAAGGGAGTTTCAGTTCCAGGGACATTCTTGGGTACTGCTTTTTATACTAGGATAGATAGAGCCTTAGCGACCCTTTGGATGGTACTGCAAATACACTGGGCAAGACTGGAGTGTTGTTGGTCCTTTTCCTACAGCAAGCAGCTTCAGAGCTCCGCTGTGGCCTCACTCCCACAGCTCAGAGCCAAAACTAAAGGAGCCTGTATTAACCCTAAACAGTCAGTTGTTCTGGAGCTTCTAAACCTATCCATCAAAACTTAAACAAGTCTTCACATTTCTTCCATTACAGAAAGTCAGATGTTAATTGTGAATTTTGGGATGTCTTGTTCATGCAGCTAATATGCAATACATTCATTACGTATTTCAGTTTTATCATTTTCAACTATACTACTACCAACAGTGTGAAGTGGCATGAAGCTCAATGTGAGCTTCCTTTGCATTTTGATCTAGAATAATAGCTGTCTGTTTTTTATGTTTTTAAAGATAAGTAAAAGGAAAAAAAACACCAAATAAAAAACTAAAGTGTAATTTCAAGTTTTATATATATTTTAAGTAGATTATGGGCTAATGAATCTGCTATTGAGCTCTATGCATCTTGTCAAAGGAATTTCCTCACAATTTGCACAATTTCTCAGATGTTTTAGACCAACTAATGTAAAACAATGCATGGACATTGACATCAATGAGATGGCTATTGTAATTAAAAGTCAGGTAAGGAGTTGCCCCCTTCTTTTCAGCCATTTGATAAAATGCCATTTTATTATTATTTTATTTATTATTTTATTATTATAAAATGCCATTTAAACCATTGTCTTTTAACAAACTGGAAGTTCTGCTGCTTGCACAACACTGAAGCAGATATACATACCGGTACAGCTTTCCCACTCTTTTCCCACGAGCATTCCACAAGTAATGGAAGCTCCGAAAGCTTCCAAGAACATATACAGTTTGTAAGGCTGGTGCAGTCCTCCCATTCCCATTGAAGGGCAAATCAATAAAACTCTCAGACACAATTTACTGTATTCCTACAGTTTCATATTGAGAAGTCCCCTGAACTGATACTACTGGAGGAGGCTTTGACAAAATCAACTGATTTTACTTAGCTGACAGAAGGGAGCAGGATGAAGCTGCTGTAAAAGCTGTCAGGCTTTGCCACATGTGCCATAACCCCACTGGAATTGCCAGGTTATGGGGGAAACTGCAGACTATTGGGTGAGCCAACTGGTATTCAGTAGTTTCTTAGAGGGAGACAGAGACATATTTCTGTCAAGGGCATTAGTAATACTGTTCTGACTATAACGGTTTCAGGACTTTCCGTTTTAGTCTATCACCAAAATTAGTTTCTCTAAGAATTCTGATTCATTTTCAGTGCAGATATCAGCAACTGCACCCATAAGCAACCACAGCACTGAGCGTCTACTACCCTTGGTAACAGCAGGTACCGCAGATATTAATTTGCTTTATTGGATCTATTTTCATTTAATATTACAACTTCATTTGTTTACAGAATTATGCTACTTTGAAAATGTTTATCTAGATCACTGTATGATGCATGCTCCTAGTTGCTGAATTTGCCAGGTTTGCTCTTAAATATTACTGTTGCTGTTAATCTTAAAAATATATTGCAATTCTGGATAGTCTAGGTGTGTACTTGTCTGAGTTTTAATATATGATCATGGAGTCTCCATCCCTCAAAATATCTAGACCAAGAGTGTTATCTTTTTTTAAAGATACTCCATAATAGACCTTTCCATGGCAACAAATAAATGAATGATATTCTTCTCAAGTGAGTTTTACAATATGTCAGGAATATATGGTATTAATGTTACACTATTAGTTCTAACCTTAATGATTTTTAAGGGATGTTCAGATTATGAAATGTTCTAATAGGAACTTGTTGAATAGAGAGTAGAATTTGTATGAAACTAATTGATATTTACTTGAAAATAAATGAAAGCACAGAGATCTGAAACAGAATTATTTCTTTTCTGTGACCCCAAGATTAAATAAAATGCATATATACTTCCTATTTTACAACTAATACTATGGTAAGTTAAATCCTACTTCAAAAATTGGTATGCTTACCCCATAAACAAGTTCTCCCACCATCCCATTCCAGATTTTTGTCTCTGGATCCCTTGCTCCATATTTTCCATCAGGGACAATGGCAATTTTGTACTTGATACCAATATGTTTTGCAATTTCTGATGCCAGATCTACACAGTATCCTTCAAACTTGTCATTCCCTTCAAACGTATCATGGTTTTTCTTGAACATAACATATGGGGCTTCCTATAATGAAAGAAGTAGAACTGTAAAGGAAAAGTATATGGAATAGACTCTGAAAAGCACCATATCATCTACTGATTAAACAACATATATTTTATCAAAAGTACATGGATAGTATTAGCACATATATGTTTAAACGCATGAACATATATCCTTATGGAGAGGTGTACTATTTACACTACAATTTGGCTTACAAGTTTCACAAGAAATATCAACCTTTATAAATTATAAACACAAACATATATAAATTTTACTTTGTTTTAATTGAAAGACCTTTGTGCAGTATATAATAAACAGAAATCATGAATGGGCTTGAACCAGTGTAATGCAAATGACCAGGACAGAGTGCAAGGCATAATTTACCCTTTCAAATTAAATATATATTCTCTAACATAGTGTGGTTACTCTCTATGTAATTTCAAATGCACAGCCTGAATGATTTGCTTTCTTGCAGTTTAGAATGCATAGTTACTAAAAGGATATGTACATTTTTAATAAGAACATAGACATACCAAAGTATCATATTGCTTGGTAAGTGCCGCTGGAAACCAGTAAAACCTGTCTTGAAAAGTGAATCTTAGATTCCCTATGTAATCCATACAATAACAATATTGAACATTATGTGAGTGCCAAAAAAGTAACATGTTTCTATCTGACTATTTATGGATTTAGACTTTAGCAATCATAACATGCAAAATTATATTTCCTGGAAATATATGACTTCATATTTGAAGTCACATTTGAAATGACTTCATATAATCCATATTAATAGCCAGTTCTAGGTACAATGCTTGCCACTAATGCTTGAATTTACCTCATAAAATATGGATAACTTCAATTTGCTGTTAGACTACGACTGTGCCAATAGCAAATGCTAATTATTCAACACTGACCTTGGTGTTTCTCTGCACTAATCACATGTTTCCTACATACCTTATTAGCACACAATAAAACAAAGGTAAAATGTGTAGCTGAGGTCTTCTTCACTGAAACTACATGAACATCAGCTGTAAGCAGTAGCAGTTTTGTAGTCTAAATAGCGACAACACCTGGCAATACTTGGCATACTTAGCATAATCTAATTCCAGTATTTTTCCTGTATGGCAAGTTAATTTCTCTTTTTAGATACAAATATGTAGCTCTTATTAATAGGGGCTAGATACACCCAAGAAAACTTGATAGGAAAAGGTGAATAATATATTCAGTTTACTATTATACAGTGAGAAGTCAGAAAAATAGAAAAGAGAAATTATATTATTCCTTTGCTTTTGTAAGTTTACTACCTGCAGGAACTGTACCCCAGACATCTTTCAGTACAAGGCTGGCAGAACACAGCTCTGTGTAATGTGAATGGCGAAAGCCCATTCACTCCATTCCACAGAGAATTCCCAGAGTGTTTTACTTCAATGAGGAAGAAAAGTCCCAGATTACACAGTTTGAGAATGTGGAAGCAGTAAAATGTGCTTAAACATAGCGGTAGGTTACTAAATACTACAACAATGTTTCACTCTCAGCCGTGGCCCAAGAAAACTCTCCTTCCACCCCTACTACAATATGCGTTGCTATGAAGTAATTCTGACGTGGCTTATGTGAACCATAACCCCTTAGCTGTAATTCAGCTTTTCAGGCCACTTACAGATGTTAAATTACAGACATTAATGCAGCTGGAGAGAGAAGAGAAGTTCACAGTGATTACTTCTAAAGTCACATCCTGTCTGGTCATCAGGATACTTGCCTGGGTACTGTATATGTTTAAAAGCCCAGAGAAATCTGAGGATGACAACAGCACGTAACTGTGTTGAGCGCATGGCTACGACCCCTGCATGACTAAGGATTGCCAAGCACTTCTATAATCCAGGTAATCAGAAAAAAAAAGAACTGTTCTCATCATGCCATGCATGACCTGGGCAACGGCAGAAGGCTGCTAAGCTGCAGCGTTTGCTGCATGTTGTGAGCACTGCAGTGATGCAGTGCAATAGCCCTGGCATGACAGAGCTTGGGTCTCCAACAGAATGGTGGAGTATCGACTCTTTGTATTCCTGTTCCCAGTCAAATCAGCTTAATCTCAACCACCTGTTCTCTATAGGAGGGAGAGGCAAGGCAACCTATCCTCTCTTTCCAGTGGATTTTGATTTTGGAAAACATTCAAGGCAAATAAAGCAGATGATCCTCACTCACATGTAGAGGTTCAGTTCCAAAGAAGAAGTATAGACAAAATTCAGACCCTTCCTGATATGCTATTTAACAAAAATGGTTACTAATAAGCAGAGGACAAAAATAGTCTATCTCTTGACCATGATTTAGCCATCTGAGAACTAAAAATATAACCAAATCTTGTCCAGTATTCATTCATTGACTCTCCTTACAACCTTCAGTTACATTTGGTTGGTACACCTTAACAGTCATTTTCTTCTCAAAAAGCACAGTCAGTGATGGACACCTTTCCTGATTCAGCCTTTCTTGTAAATCCCAAGCCAAAGGCATACAATCACAGTCATAACATTGAAAACCAAGCCAAACCAAAACTGGAGAGAAATTCAAAGTAGGCAGAAGCAGAGGAAGCCAGGTCAGACTGCTCCTTCTCTCAAGTCCCAGGCTCTGTGCCTCTGCCTGCACCTTAGTAGAGACAGGGCTGTTATATATATATAAAAAAACAAAAACATTTCAATAGCAACTACAGAGCAAAGTGAAATGATGATTCTTTTTTCTGTGAAAACTGAGTAGATTTCACTTCTCCTTCCGTGTGTGCTCTGTGCATGGAACATAGCTGCAAGGTGCAAAAGATACTGCAGATACAGATGTGAGCAACTGTTCATGCTGTGAACAGACCACTAAGCACAAGCTCAGAAGACCCTCTGATCTGCTTGGTGATTTGGAGAAACCTCCTTGTTCTGTCTGCTCCTGCTTCTCTTTTTTACCCACTCTGATCTTACTGCTTTATAGCAAAATGCAGTAAACAACCTCTCTTACAATGTATTTACAAAATGAGATATTATCTCTTGCTGCTACTTCTTTAAAAGGCGCAGCATTGTGAGACAATACATCTAAAATATGGGGAACCTGTGTCAGCTTTGTTTACTATGTTGTCCTCCTACTTACTTTACTTTAGAATAAATAATAGTTTATTTAATTGTAATGCATACTTTACTTGCCATATCTTGAGAGATGTATTCTCAAGGTAGAATTCAATGGAGGAATGCAAGTATGTTTGAAATTGGCTTTCCACTGGTACACTCTTGTGATAAATATCATTTGCAAAAATATCAGATAGAAACATTATTTTTAATTTCTGACATTTCAGATTATGGGAGTTTTTGAAACTTAATGTTGTGTGTTGACACCATTATAATAAAGCATGACACTCAGGCAAGTTCTACTGGTTTGCTAACAAACAACTTTTACAGATGAACTTGCAAGGTCGCACTGCAAAGTTATAAATTAGATGAATAGATCAATAGCGTGTACTCAGCCATATCTTTATGCCATTTTCTATATATCTCTCTAAAGAAGTAAATATTTTTCTGCATTATCTATTACAATAGCATTTTCTAAACTAGCAGTCATGTAAGTGTAACCGTGCTGCTCTAAGGTTGTAAGAGATGCTAGATATCTAGGGAGAGGTAATATGCTTTATTAAATCATCCAAAAGAGCTGAAAACAGCAGATGTGCTTTTTCACCTTTTCCAGTTGTAGAATCCTGTCTAATAAAAATATTACTTCTCCCACAAGCTTTGTATCTATCATATTTTTGAACTATAAACAAGAGTTAATAGTTCAACTATAAACAAGAGTTCATAGTAACCTACTGATGGAAAACAGATTTGATTTATTGCTGAATGAGATTTAGCATAGTGATATTTGCAAGATTTCAGCTGTTTAATAACATTCTGTGGGGCAGTGAATCATAGAAAAGTCCACATTGAAATGATTAATGAGTAGTACAGAACAGATATTTGAAATGGTGCAAGCTTTACTCATATATTTCACAATTTTATAACAATACTTAACATTTGTAAATACAAGTTGATGTCTGCAACAATTACCTTTATAGATGTAAACAAATAATTCTACCACATTCCCACAAATTCATGTGCACAGTAAAATGCTCACAGCTGATGATGCATACTATAAGGGAAGCTCCAGAACTAACTCAAATGTCAAAGAGATCTATGCTTGGCTTGTCTATTGTTAAAAACTTCCTTTCAAAATCTTTAAATTATTGCAAAAATAATTTGCAAAAGTGACACAAAATCGTGCAAGGAAATGTCTTGTTTATAGAACAAGAATGACACACTTTGACACACTTTATTCTGAAAAAAAATCTACAGAATTTAATCAAAGGCTTTCTCTTTATTTTTATTTTTATTTTTATTTTTATTTTTATTTTTATTTTTTTTTCCTGAATAAAGTGTTCAGGATTCGGTTTGAAGACCTTACTGTCATGCAACAAACTTCCAATTTTTATCCAGTCTACTAAAGAATTTAATCAATAACATTTCTCATGAAAGAAATTTGGATTAGTCTTCCCAAACATTTTCTCTTTGTTCTCTCTCTACATCTCACCACTGCATTTCTCAGTCAATATATTAGAGATGCTCACTCTTCTGAGCTGGAAATGCTAGGCATATAATAAGTCTACTGTGCACCTGAAGGCCACAAGCAGGTGCCTCAGAAGGGACAATGCTGCACACAGGCAGAAGACTTGTCTTTTCTGAGAGGGTCAGGGCTACAGACATCCTTCATGGAAGGTGAAGGACACTGGGCTCTGCCAGAATCTGTAACAGCCAGGACTGAGTGGCAGCAAGGAGAACAACACGTACCAGGGCCCTTGCTACCATGTTCCTCTGGGCTGCCCTTCACCACAGGACCACCTGGAGACAGGTTGAGCGCCTCTGTACTAAAACAAAGCTGCAAAATAAATCCTATATACTCTCACTATATTAAAAATGAGCATAACATTTTGCTGAGGAGAAACACTGTACTATTTTTTCAAGCGCAGAGCTAATTTTTTGCACCTCCTATACAATAGCCATACAGCCACACTACAGCAAAGTAAGCACAGACATGTACAAATGGAAGAAACATCTGTCATATCAACTTGTGCTGTTTAGTTTGGGGCAAAAAATAGAGAGCGCCATGCTGACAAGTTGTAAACATTTTTGCTCTGCTGTGACACCTGTCTTTGAAGACCGAGAAGCCTGACAACATTGCATGCAACTAAAATGTGATGCCACCACAGCCATCTACAATGGCTCCACTTCCCTTGAATGTGAAGAGAGAAATGAAGAGGTCAAAAAGTCTCTGGCATAGACAAAACAAATATAATACAGAGAAGAACAAAATAACAGGATTCTGAAAAATTTTCTTATCAAATATGTCTTTCTGTGTGAACATGTGTTTCAGGTTTCTAAATACATTGCCTCAGTAGGCCAATATTAAGAATCATGGATTTAATCTGCCATCAGAATCATGTTTGCAGCTCCCAGTGATGTCAAGGGGAGAGGCGCATGACTAGTGTAAGGCAGAATTCACCATATATTCTTATTCAAACCAAATTCTGATATATTTCTCTTGCACTGCAATTTTGAAACTTGAAAAGGGGACACTTTTGATCAAGAAACATTGTTGCTTTCAAATAAATGCAATTATCCCAAAATGACATGCTGCATAAACATAGCGCATGCTTTGGAATATTAATTCAGCTTTTTGGTTTTGAAAATGATCCCATCAGTCCTTTCAATACAGGGACTGGAAAAGTTCTTCTGAAGATACCATTTATTATGCACATCAAAATGCTTCAATGCAAACAGGCAAGATAACACATTTTAAAAGCTT
>VZSV01000083.1:3416894-3460276 GCA_013398735.1 Nothocercus julius | reverse complement strand
ACACAACTTGCTTAGGAGTTACATTCCGAATTCCTGCATAGTAGTTTGGTTGGTTTGCATCCTGGAATCTTCAACAGGAGATTTGTTAGGATGTACTTAATGTATAAATGCTGATATGCACTTCTGGAAATCTGGTAATTAATTAACTATATTTTTGAGCAAGAACACCTTTTGGTACTCTCCTTTGGATTGCTTTCAACTCTGTATTAAGTTAGAAAACCACTGCTTAGCAACACATATATATTTCCATTTGAGACATAGTTTATCCTGAATAGTTAAAAATGTCTTGTCTAAATGAAATAGGTGAAAAGGGCAGGAAACTAAGAAGTAAAATTTTAAAAACAGTCAGGTAAAGGTTGCCCTTTGCCAGTTGGCTTTGACAAACATAAGCTTAAATGGGCAGGTTGGATTCTGAGGAGAAATTGTTAGATATTTTGATTAAAAATAAATATTAATAAGAAAAATGCTTTTGAAAAACTAAATTAAAAATTAAATTAATGAAACAACTGAATTCTTTCTTTGTAGACACTCTTTAAAATGACATATTAGGTATTTAGCTGGAAAATGAAAAACTAAGTCTATTTAGTCTATTAAAAAACAAAAATTTACTAACACACTGAACAAATTTATTAAAATATATTTAAATGCATCTAACAAATTCATGATTTCATTCACAATGAAAATACATAATCCAGACTGAACTATAGTGTTTAGAACTTTAACTATTAATAAGACCTATTTTGAATATACAATATATCAACAAAAGAACAACTGGCATTACATACATCTGATTTTCATATGTTCCTTTCAATTTTATCACTAACATGTTTCATGTCTTTCTTTTTTTTCAGTTTCTTGTGAGTTACAATTTATCTAACAGAGGTTAACAGAATTCACTTGCATTTATGATAATTACTTATGTATATAATGGAAAAGACTGAATAAGGAAAAGATAATTTAGCATATTTGAATTAAAAACAGATTTCAAATGAATGATTACTTAAAAAGCACACCCAAAAAGTTCTCTACAGACATGACAGCCAAGATAATTAATATACGTGGCTTTCACCCTCCCATTAACCTACGAATTGGCAGACTCAATTAGACTAAAACTACAGAGGAGTGTGTGTGACATACCAGTATAAACACCCCGAAAAACAAAACAAAAAAACCTTACCAAAATCGTAGTGACAACTACTGTTCTATTCTCCATGGCTGAAGTGTCATTTCCAAGTGTAGGTTCATGCTGAATCAAAACTAATTTATCCATGTCATTCCAATAGCCAACCTGCAAAACAAAACACGTGTGATTTACAGCACATAAGTCTATACTTTATTCAATTATAAATAACTGTACGAATAAGAGAACAGTTGTTGGTTAATTTTGTACCAAAGGAAATGCTTCAGGATTCATGGACGAGGGCTTGGGGTACACACCAAACAGTCACGCACACCATCTCACACCGCTGAAACCAGAACCAGAGTTGGTATTGATGATATTCAGTTGCTCCTGAATGGTCTGAGCTACTTATTTATAAAAGAGTCTCAATTTAAATGGCATTTTGAGTTATTTGAAGCCTTACTTTGGACATAAATGAGTCTTGAACTGTCTCTGGTCAGTGCATACAGGGAAGAGGAACAAGCCTGTTCTTAGTTTCCATGACTGTGCTTAGACTGCCGCAGTCCTTCCCAGAAAAGCCTTAACTTGAAAGAGCTGCCTGTGTACATTGCTGGTGCAGAAGTGCTCTGGAGCCAGGCTCAGATGACTTGTATTCCCCTATAGAAAATTAATTTTTAAAGAAAGTGGTATGACTTCTAGCAAAAACCTTCCCTTGCATGCAGAAACTGCTCCCTGCAGTGTACACCTCTGGTACTCGGTGCAGGCAGTAGCTGTGCACTCTGCATTGCTGGTGAGGCTGCTGGGCATAAGACAAGAGTCAACGTCCTTTCTTGAGAGGGCTCAGGGATATAGTGCTTGCTGTAAGAGAAAATTAGTTTGAAGGCAGCCTGAAGTAAGGAGAGCCCCCTTCAAGCTTTTATTGATACTTCTGGGAGCTATCAGTGAGCACTTCAAAAGAAAACAAACTCACACACTCAGAAACAAACAACAGGCTTTTTATGATGTGTTTAGATGGCTAAAAGTAGATTGGAGATTTCGTCTTAAAATACTTCATTATTTTTGTAAATCCTGGCCACTCTGAATGGTACGCACAGCTCTTCACTCCCTGCGATGTGACCATGTTCAGTGACTGTATCAGCAATTGACCTGCAGATTTAGAAGCCCCTGGTCATTAATATTGCCTGGTATGGCCCTAGCTAGGAAAGGTTGCCTACAAGGCTTCCTGTAAATCTTATGAGAAGTGGGAAGGGAGCACCTGTGGGAAGTAGACACAGGACAGATCTCCTGTGAGACTATTGGTGCCAGAGGACGGTCAGTGCCTCAGATGAAAACACTTTGGTGTGATGAAAACAGGCTGAATGATCAGCTCAGTTATGCAGTCAATAATATTTTTAAACATAATTGTAAATCCCAGACTAAAATCCACCCTCTCATAGGACCTCCAGGAAACGTGGAGAAACATCTTGTTCGAAGTCACACAGTGAAGCAATGCAAGAGACTAGAAGTGCAAGGGAGTCTTTGTGGTTCCTAGTAACACATGCATTAAAGAATCCCATACATTCTGAAAAAAAAGCCAACCTTCCTCTTGATTTTTCCATTTCCTGCTTCATTCATTTCCTTTCATTAATTAATTTATGGAAAGTCATTTTAGCAGTCTCTAAAGCAGTATGCTGACACATTTAACACAGCAATGCATATGCATTTGTAAGAAATAATTTTATAATAGAAAGGGGTTTTCTATTCTGTTTTCTATTGAAATATTTTCTCTCTGAGTTAGTAAATGAAGCAAAAAGACATTTTTTTCCCAATGCACAACATTTGGTAGGTTTAATCGACATATTTTCTCTTTGCAATTGCAGTAGCACAGGACTTTGAAATAGGTGTCTGTAGCTAGCAAGAAACTTCAGCATTGCTGATTTGGTGGAGAGGCAAGTTTTCTTTCCTGGATGGATGCACTGCTAACAAATATTCTTTTTCATCCACACAACCATAGATTCATAGATAAAATTGATAGCTGAAAATGTCAAGTTCTGCCAAAAAAAAAAATGGGACCAACTGAGGGTGGAACATGTAAATCGAAAACTGTCAGTTTCGGAAGCTTGTTATAATGGTGAATGATTGTTTTTTGTTGCGTAATTCCTCACTGCTGAGAAGTACAGAAAGAAAGCAGAAAATGAATGATATACTGAGTTATGAAAGTAAGCACCATATCAAAATGCTGACAGAGATAAAGAAGGTTTTTGAGGCATGGTGGATATTATTTTAAGGAACTGCAGCTTGGTGCATGGAACTATGAGCTTGCATGAGCACATCTCAAAACCTGTATTAAATAACTCTGGTTTTGGTTTATTGACTAAACATAGAACAAATCTACGAGACATATCTATAGGCATATGAATTCACAATAACAAAACAGTAAGAGACAATCTGCTTTCCTATATAATCCAAAATTCCTAGGGAAACCCCCTCTAAAAGATATGGCTGAATTCAGCCATTACATAAGCAAATTCAATTGAATTCGACATTATAGCCATTCCATCCACTTGTAGAGAGGCTGAATTTGACTTTTAGGAAATAATGTTGTAAAAATAGATGCTTCAAAATAAACTCATCTAAGCAGCTTGACAGCTGAATCAATGAGGTCATTTCTGAAGGCTTGTGCACCTTGTGGCACTCCCTGAGTGCTCTTGCTGAAGCAGACAAGTCATCAATGGCAACAGAATATTCAAAATTTTTTACAATCAAATTACCAATTTAGCTGCCTCAGTTGGAAGTCAGAAGACAGATTTAAGGCTTTCTTGTAAGTTTATATGCATATGCTTTCTTTTTCTTTTCTTTCAATCTTGTTATTTCTGTTCTGCGGATGGGAACTAAATAAGGAATTCTGCATAAATAAAATCTACATGAACAAGGGATACTCTTTCCCATTTTACCATCCTATGTAGAAGCCAGCCTCTGAAAAGCTGTGCAGTGTTCTAATGCTTCATTCACATCCTAAATCTGTGTAGAAAAAAACAACAACCACCACCACAACAACCACTTTTTGATAAGAGGCATGAGTTACTCTAATTGGAAAGGCTAGACCTGAAAGGATACTGCTGGATGACTCATAAGTGTTATGTAGGATATGAAAAGACATTAAAAGTGAAGACCTCTTCTTGTGAGTAGTCCTGTCTGCCAAAGATGTAATGGCTGATTTTATCAAAGATAGGTAATGGTTTGAGAGTGGCTCTAAAGGCAGGTGAAGGCCTTGGAAGGGTAGGAAAGCATCCATGTGGTGCTGTAGCAAAACAAAGACACAACTCCTCTTCCTCTCTGGCAGAAAAGAGTGCAGGGACATCCCTGCATTGGTGCCAGTCCAAGGCCTCTCTCCCACACCAGGAAGGAGGAGAAATGATCCATTTTCTACATCTTACTGCTGAGCAGGTTCCCTAAGGAATTAATATTTAGGCCTATTTAGGCCTAGATAACTTGTCCTTCCTACATTGCCTCCCCTCCTTGGGAACTGGGGAAGGAGGAGTAGTACTTCACTGTCATCAGACAGAGGGCTTCCCAGGAGAGAAGCAAGACAGATTTGCCTTTCCCAATTTGTTCTTTAGTCATCTGTCATACTTTCAAATGACAACTGCACCATTCACCTCATGCACACCAGTACATCCTCTGCTTTAGCCTGTAGCCCTGCACTACATTACACAGGCAGTCAGTTTGTCTTGATTCCCAGTTCTGCTCTGGATCTGGAGTTTAGCACCCTTCCTCCTCAACCTCTGCAACTGCCTCTGGGTCTAACAGCTGACATGGAGCACTAGTTCCTGGATTTTGTCGCCTCTGAAAATGCTTGTGTGCCTGACAGCTGAGGACTTTTAACTTAATTCTGACCACCTCTGCCTTAATCAAGTGGCTTCAATTCTCACCTTCAGGTTCTGCCTTCACTTCTTCTGAAGACAAAACAAATAAAACAGGCTACAGTGATTCCAAAGGAAATAAAATGCTTAAGCTTGAGTAATATTCTCTTTTTTTCTGATATATTTTATTCTATGAAAAATGGACAGATTTTCAGGACAAAGGAGAAAGGGCTAGCAAAGTGCACAGACATATCTTTTCAGTGTGATCTGACTGAGTGAAAACCTGTGCATTCAGACATGGAGCATCTTCTTGGATGTATGCTAACACACATTTACCTAAGTTGCTTCCAGGCAAACCAATTAAGCATACAGGATTGCATGCTGTAATAAATTTTTCTACTAAAATTTAAGTTTTCATGGCCTTCTTTCTTTCTCCCCTCATCTCCCCCTTGCCCCTCTCCCCTTAAAAAGATAATATTATTACAGCCTTTGACTTATGTTTACACTGACAGTACAAATGTCCCCGCATTTGCAGGATAGAAAAATTTAAGAGAGGGAAAAGATTGAGTTCTCACCATTCTTCATCACCCAGTGTCCCAACAACATGCAATCCATTTGTTTTTCATTAGGATGCCTGACTGGCTCACATCCCACCTCTCCAAGATTCTCATTTGGTTTTGTGTTTCCAAATTTGTTGCATGTAATAGCTGTATCTACTAATGTAGTTTACCCAGAGCTATGTATTACTAGGGTTATATATTATCCACGAGCCACTTTAAACCCAGGCAGAATACTGTTTAAGTTTCTATAATTATTTATTTAAACAAAATAATTTATATAATATCAGGATAGCAAATGTCAGCATCTACCTTCCGAGGGCCTGTGTTCTTCAGCTCAAACACATCCATGGTGTAGTTGACTCTGCGACCGTAATGGTCAAACTGAACATTTCCTGTCAGTCCTTGTATTCGAACCTAAAAGAGAAGAAAACACATCATGAAGGTCCAGCCTTCCACAAGTCACATAACAGTTAATGTTATTCTAGATTTGTCCTTAGATCACATAAGCACTACTACAGAACAGGCAGGCTCTATAAAGTAAAGATCCGGCTACTTTGCCTTTGTATTTCTTTGAGCATGAAGAAACATGCTCAAGGCATGGTTGAGCAATAGGCAGAAATATGTCAGTATCTCGGTGCTAACAGATATACAATAGAACTTCTCTTCTTCTATGATGCACAACTAAACATTTTTCAGGACACCTGTAGGTCCTATTGAGAAGTAATTTTCTTCCACTCCCATCAGTGCTGCAGAATATTTTAGATCACATAATAAAACTAAAGGATGTTTCATCTGAATCATATATCTTTTTAACTCAAATCTTGTTGGTTAAGAACGTATATATCGAGCATGTCTTGCTTATTGAGATAATGAACTTGCAGCAAAGCAATTCTTCATCATGGGAGATAGATGACTTGCATGAGGCATGGAAGGTCTATTTCCAGACCCATAAAGTGAAGAAGGACAGACATAAAGCCGTAAGATCAGCTGTGGCAATTTTTCACTACCTCTAAGCCTGCCGTGAAGGCAGCAGCAATTTTAGCCCCTGAGTTTGTGAAGCAGATGCAGTGGTAGCAGGAACTGAGCTGAAAATGTTGCTTTTGCCCTTTTTTTCTTTCAGCCATTTGCTGCTTCCCTGGAGGATATCATGGCTCTGGTCCTCAGCCCAGAAGAAGTCACAGCCACATTGCTGCTGTCTTTAATTGCATAGGGACAGCCTCTTTGGTCAGACTAGAAAGTCTGTACTCTCTGCTCTGATACAGAACCATGACTTCTTGCTTCTTATACATGTCACCAATCTGTGTTGCTGCAGGTTATCTGAACCACAAGTTCTTTCCCTTTGTCCATTTCTACTTCTGCCAAGTATTCTCCAGTACTGAAACTTTGGCTTCCAGGCATACAGCTGCCAGTAGTGTCAGCAGCTCTTCTCCTCAG
This sequence comes from Nothocercus julius, assembly GCA_013398735.1. Lineage (NCBI taxonomy): Eukaryota > Metazoa > Chordata > Aves > Tinamiformes > Tinamidae > Nothocercus > Nothocercus julius. The sequence continues at coordinate 3,453,320 of VZSV01000083.1, read as the reverse complement.
CAGTGTCTCCTGAGCAGAGCCTCCTCATTTGCAATGATTTAAATTCTACTGCAGGATTTTTATTTTCTTCCTGTCCCATTCAAAGGAAAGGCTAAATTATCTTGACAGAGACCTGGAACTTTCTAGGCATCCATACTTATCAGGCATTCAAAATCCTGACACCAGGGAACAATGACTCTGTGTTACTTTTTTTGAAAGAGAAATATACTACTGCTGATTTTCTGGGAGAAATCTACATTCATTCAAGATGTCAGAAGCATAGATGAAAGGTTATATTATGCAGAAACATCCTTAAGTGACCATATCTGTACATCCAGATTACACACAAAGAACAACAGCTAACATTACAGTGGACGAGAACAAACTATCTAAATACATACAGCAGTGATTTCCCCCTACCTTTCATCCAAATTATAAACCTAAATAGGTCAGAACAGCACTACTTGTCTGCAAATGGCAAGCAAAAAAATAATTTCCCCCCTTCCTATCCTTACCCTTGAATGTGAGGATAGTGAGTGTATGATCTTCCAAATCATAGAATGTACAAATAGAATCTAACATTCATAAAGATCACCAGAACAAATCCTACCCTTACCTGTTTTAGTGTCCTCTCCATATCAATCCCTTGACCCCATGGGGCAGCTGGGTTAGCAAGACAATCACCGGCATTTCCTCTCCGAGAAATATCAATTTTCTGTCTTCGAAGATTACGGAAAGTTTCAGCCATCACAAGTACTCCGTCATATGTCAGTGCAGATGTATACTAAATGGATGGACAAACATATCGCTTCAGTGTTGGTTGTGTCTTTTGAAAAATCAACTGTCTCAGATATTTCTGATTTGATTCATTATGCAGCAGTTGCTCACTCAAAGCCACAAGCAATTTTTCTGAGGGATGAATGCAAGATTGTGGGCATACATTTCAGAAGTTCGAGCTTTAAGACTATTTCATAAGGCCAGAGAGATCTGTCTCTAAAGATTCATGAAAAGAACAAATTAAATTAGAGACACTCTCCTCTCAAACTTCTCTTCCAGCTGAGTTATCCATTAGGGAATAAACACACCCATCTAACTTATTGAGAAGAAAAGAAAGAAAGAAGAGTTCACTGAGAAAGCTTATAAGCATGAATAAATCTATTGGAAATGACCAGATATCTAGGTTACTGGAACTGCTAAGAATGGTATACCATTCTTACCCTAAGAAACTACCCTAAGAAGGGTCTGTTCCTCCCATCTGCAAAACTGCTATTTTAGATATCTGAATGCTACAGGGTCCTGAAGAATAAAGAAGGCTGGGGAGGTCATATAAGATGGTCGGTGCTTCTAAACTAACTACATTAACTGCTTTATGCAGAGAATATGCCAGATAAAATATGTAAAACAATTTTTTAGCAAGTGATAGCTTGAATGACATAAACAAAGAGGGATTTTTTCCTTACAGTCCTCTGATGAGAGCACTGCAACAGAAGCAGTTATATGCCTCATGCTGGCATTGATATGCCCTGTAACTTCCAAAATTTCAGTTCGCTCATTGAAGTCTAATTTCCTTTCTGTCCTTTGTTGTGCATATTATAAGCTCTTTGGGAGATGGTTTATCTTTATCATGTATTACATTGATTATCCATAGCTGAATTATCTGCGATTCAGGTCAATCACATTGGTTCCTTAGAAAGGGGCAGCGCAAGAATGGTACTTCTGTAAGGAGTCCCTGCTCTCCATAACCCACAGCATCCATGGTTTTTTTTTCCTCCTCCATTACTTATACTTCTTGATTATTCATAAAATAACATAGATATGTTTTATATTATCCATGCAGACATTTTCGTAGACTTTGCCAACACCTCACTTTCTCAAACGAGAGTTGACTGCCTACCACTGGATAGTGCCCAGCACAATGACATCCAGTCTCAAGTGGGTTTGAAAAGTGTCAGTTCATACAATATAGAATCAAAAAGTTTTTGATGAAATCATACTTCGAGCAATGCTGTGATCTGTCAACCAAGAAAATTACAGGAAACAGAAATACTTTGTTATCAGCTATGAGGGACTAGGATAGAGGAACACAGGGATTTAATTTCATTGTAAGATTGTGCCTAGTAATAGTTGCTTCAAGTTTGGAGGTGGATAGAATTTCCAGACGCAATTCTCTTTGAGAATTTAAGGATAGTGTGTCTATAATTGTGGTTACCTCATACACAGAAGAATCCAGACATCTGGAAAACTCTGCACTCTGAGTGAGTTTAGATAATTAGAAGAATTCATGCAAAATTGTTTGAAATTAAGTTGTCAGTTAATTGTTTGACCTTTAATTCCTGTCAGTAAAGGAGTGAGTCTGAGACTAAGTGGCAAAGGCCATTGAAGGACAGCAGTGAAGCGTGTTGCAGATGTGTTGCTATCATGCAAACAAAAGCCATAATCAGTTACTAATAATAGTAAGGTCAAATGTCTGTTCCTCTTTCAAAATAGTAAAGTGTTTATTCATGTATTCAGTAATGTCAATCAAAAATTAGAATATGTGAATGGTGCCCTTGGTAGTGCTTCAGATCAGCAAATACCTTTGGTGGGGTCTCAGATCCTGGATATTCTCTCTGGTCCAGCTTCTTCCAGCGCTGCATCAGCTTAGTTACCATTGGGGTACTGAAATCTACCAACTGAAATCCAGTCACATTGGCTCCTCCGTGCATAAACCTCTCCAGAGAAATATCTTTGAATCCCTAGAAAATCAGTTTAAGATTTAGTTTGCCTTCTTACCTCACTGTGGGTCCAATCTGTTCTAGAGCAGCAAGTCAGCATAAAAAACTGCCAGCAGCAGATATCCAAGAGAATGCATGACTTAAAACCAGAGAAGAATGTTGAAACTTTTTTCATAATTTCAGCTTGTGTCATAAAAACAAAACAAACCAATCCCTCATTATAGCTGGAGTGGTCTTCACAGCTATATAGTGCATTGCTGGGGATGGCAGACAGGGTCTGAAGAAATGTAGCTGGACCAATCAACTGAAAAGCACTTGCAGAATATTAAAGCTTTAATGCAATTGCCATCAAATTTGGCAGATTTTAATGAGAACTATGCTGGCCCTTGACCCATTAGGTGCCTGTTTGTATGTAGGTTTGCAGAGTGAAGAACACTGTTGTGTAAATACATTTATTCCAGAGTTTGGAATGAAGACTCCTGAGATACAAGCTCTGAGGTCAGATACAAGACTTTGGAAGACAGAGACAGTCCATGAGGGTCTAACTGTTAGCATAAAAAAAAAAAAAAAACTTCTAAACCTGATAGTAGTCCTCACATCTGTTACGCATTTATGAGTGATTCCCAACACTAAAAAAAGTATATACACTTCCTGACATATTAGTTTCTATGATTAATCCATTCATAAATTACAAAGACAAATCTTTAATTAAAGTTGCCTTTAGAGATGTAGCTGATCTTCCCGAAACTGCAAAATGCCAAACTGCTAAAACAAGATAATAAGCAAAGAAGAATTTTTTATATTTAATGATGTCAGATAAATCTTACTTTTATATTCTTAAGTCCCTCTAACTGACATTTACCAGTGCAATCAGAAGTGTATTATCACACCTGACTTGAAAAAAAAGTCATAATAATAATAATAATAATAATAAAGTATCAAAAAATCTTGCAGTACTCACCAAAGCCACAGACAAACAAAATAAAATAGAATTTAAAAACTAAACAAACAAAATAAAATAAAACAAAACAAAATAAAAACATTTTAAGGACACAGATTTATGTCCTAAAGGAGATTAATAGTGAATAGGAAAGGTAATACGTAGGGAAATCTCACCTGTCGCACTATTGAATATCCACTAGATAGCATTTACCACTGCTGACATAGATGTTCACCAAAAACAAACAGACAAACAAAAAAGTTTCTACAGCAACCACTTTGTGTGGAAAAACTTACTTCTGGAATTATAAAGTTGGCATGTTGAAAATCGAGTTTGCTATGCCCTAGGAGAACAGACTTGTCTCATTTTAAAAGCCCGAGGTCTTAAAAATAAACTAAAGTGATTTTAAGTTAAGGTACAAGTACAGCAGAGCACAATAAAATATTTTATGTCACTAAAATTCCTTGAGGGAGAGCTGAAAGTAGGAAAACAATCAAAAGCATGCATCTGGCTCAGTCCCACATTCGCTCTCCTTGGCCAGGCAGGTATTTGGGCTTAAAGAATGGATTATTTTTAAAGTAAAATTTAGCATTTATTTTTTGTATGCCCTCTCATGAACTTTAGCTCTGTTAGTGTGCAGTTTAAGCTTAGAGGGAAAATATTGAATTAATAATTAGATTTTAAATAACCTATTTTATAGGAAAACAAATGTTCGCTAGAGAACATAGAAAAGTAACCTTGAGAGTTGGTATGCTAGTAACACTAGAAAGATGAGTCAAAACTGATTTTGTAAATGCATCTAATTCAGCCACAAGATACATTTAGTCGCCCTTTACACTACACTGATTTTGATAAAATTTAAGAGGATTGGTGCATAGATGGCACCAATGAACAAATCAAGTTCTTCCACGTACTACAGAGAATATGTTCTGCAGTGACCAGTGGTGAGCGCATACGAAGTGCTGCAAGCCCAAAGCAAAGTATCACTTACCGAGCACTGGTACAATTCAAGGAAAGGGTCTTACCAGGTTTGCCACAATGTAATGGTATCCTTTAACATGCTTTCCCACGCTCACAATCTGCAGCAGAGAAATAGGAAAGAAAAGAGAAAAATGCAACATTGTTTTCTCTAGAAAGGCATTTTACTATTCAGATAACTGAAACTGTGAGACATACAGCATCAATGATACAGTTCTGAGAGCATTTCTTCAATTAGATAGTCATTGTTTTCCAGGTGTTTAACCATGGAAAAAAAGCTAAAATTAAAGGGAGTAAAGTAATGAATGGGTAATTCAGCAGTCCGAGTGCCTTCCATATGACTGAAAATGTTACTGCAGCATACCATTTTATCAAGTACAGCAATTACACGTGTGCTATAAATTAAAAAGCAGGAGGTCACACATTAGCTAGAAAGCCTACTTGCTGCTTTGTACCTCTTCATTTTAAATGAGCACAGTATTTATGAATTGAACCAGGTTTTCAACTCTCAGGATCAAAGCTGTTGGCCCTTAGGGAGGTTGAGTGCTGGGAGTGCTGTGCCCTGCTGGAAAACACACGTGAGATGAGGGTGATACCTCTGGCTTCTCCATGTTCCCCCTGAGGCCACAGGCTGCCCTCAAAGTGTTTAACCAACAGTGAGAACCCATATCTAACACCAATGGATGCCACAGGTGCCCAGTGGTAATGTGTAACTGCTACTGTCCCAATTTAGCAAAGAACAATAACAGGTTGGGAAAAAAACAAAAAAATTTTTTTTTCTATGTCACCTCTTGTGATATGTTAGTGTTACTATCATTTCAAGGATGATCCCTATAATGGAGATTTAATACGCTAAAAATCTAAAATGAGGAGAGTATTTTGCTTGTAGGAAGTGGTGTTGATTGATAGTTTTATTTTAAAGTGAAAGCTGCTTTTACTGAAGATAGTTTTAGTAATACCTGCAGCCTGCAGCTTGTATTTAATATTAGTAAAATGTCTTACATTCAGGTTTACAATTCACTTAAAAAAAAAAAAAAAGAAAAAAGCCTGCCTGCAGCTCAGATATATGGTCTTTTCTCCTCACAAACTGATCCCCACAAAGTCTTTATTAGTTCTTGAAATGCATAAAAAGTACACAAGCATAGGTCTCTCATGCAGTGCAGGTTGCTCAGTAATCAGTGGGAAATTTATAGATCTGTCTTCTTTCCTGCTTTGGAAATCTTAGCTGTAGACTCGTTCTGAAGATTTGGCAACCTCCTGCCTTCGTGGAAGGCTTTCTAAGTTCCAAAGCCAGAACAAACATTCAGCAAGCCTTGCAGCTCCTTGCCTCTGTGCTGCAGACAAACAATTAGTATCACAGTTTGGAGATGTTGATTAGTTGCTGAAAAAAATAAATAATTTGGCAAAAAACACCCAGGGATCCACTAACTCAATCCAGACTGAATTTCGGAAATGCTTTATTTCCAGCTCTGTTATTCCAGCAGATCAGTTTGCTGTTATAGCACAGTGAAAAGGAAGAATCTAGGGATTTGGCACAAGCATCTTGTTTTGTTTTAATCTTGCTGTTTTAAAATAATAAAATGAGTAAGAATTTTGTATGTTTTTGTTTTATTCTTCCTGATTGTTTTTTGTTTGTATTGTTTTTTGTTTGTAACCTCTATTGTTTTTTGTTTGTAACTAAAATAATTTGATTTACAAAAAACAAAGCAAATGAAAATACATGACCAGCTTGTCAGTCCCTCATATAACTGGTTTCTTATTTTTGACCCAGTCAGATCTCCCTTAAAATTAGTGACTAAACATCATTAATACCATTTTATTGGTGGAGACATGTGAGAAATCACATCTTTTGCCATTGGCAACTGAATACATGTGTGGAAGGTATAGTTCAACCATTTTTTTTACATAAAATACAAAGATTAAAAATTTCTGCTGGCACAAGAAGAGACAGGTCAGTTGGCTTCAATGGAGATGTGATCCATGACACCTATAATGCATTTACGTCTGTACTCCTCCATCAATATGTGACAATTCAATTATACTTACCCCTCTAAAACAGAGAAACCTACAGAGATTTAAAACTTCCACTTTAAATAGCTACAGCATCAGAGCTGGTGTACAAATGGACTGATGTGATTTAAAATATAAGTGATATGATCACTGTGTAAGGTTAGATCCTTAGCTTGGGCTAATACAAGTCACTGCAGCTTCCCTGCAGCTTACTGACATTGATGTAGCTTTGGCAATTAATGCCCTTAGTGATCTCTTCCCTGGTTTTGTTTCATAACACAAACTGAGAAGATCATCGCAATATATTCGTCAGAGAAAAAAGCATGTGATCAACCTGCAAGTGTTTAGGTATGTCAGATGCATGTTCGTACTTGTCAATCAATCAAATTGAGCAAATACTGCTAATGATTGCTAAGATTTGTTCCTTGCTTCTTCCTAGTAGATGCATGTAGTGATAGAAATGTTCATATCACTTTGAACAAGACAGAATATCTGTGAAACAAAAAAATGATTTTTTCTTTTTTTTTTCGCTGAAAACTGGATTCTATGTTTGGGATTCATCAGACCAGAAGCACACATCTATGCATGAACTGTTTGTTGGAACTTCCTTTATAGTCAGTGGAAAGAGCAGACACTGATCTTACTTGAAAGTAAATGTATAAAGTAAATTAGCATAAGTAGAAGATAAGCATAGGAGAAGAAGAAGTAGGTAAGTAGAAGATATCATTCCAGAAAGCCTTTCCTACAGAAATTCTTCAGCCTGGGGACTCCCCCAAACACCAGTTATTTCCTTGTAAGCTTCTAAATCCAAAACCAAAGGGCATTTCCTTGTAGGTTTCTAAATCCAAAATCAAAGGGCCAAAGTCAGTCATGGTTCACAGATAGGAAAAAGAGGTGCATCACTGAATGTCTACACTAGCAAATGGCCTAATGAGTAGAGCAGGATTTGTACAGAAAGCATTGGTGCTAAAGAGCTCATGTCCATAGCATGCATATCACCGGGTTTTACTTTCCACTGCCTCTAACCTGTTCCCTGGACTAATTTCTACTCGGAGCTGGAGCACCTCAGGTGTACTTCTGGGGCACATCTTCCTGTTCATGATCATCTAAGAGAAAAAAAGCTCACAACATTTTGAGTTTGGCCTTGATGTGAAGCACAGCACAGTAAGTTCCCAGAGTCATGGGATTTACTCCCAAAGCACTTTCCTGACCCAAACTAAAAAGCTATATGGAGGCACTCTGTGTGCCTGAAGATCTGCTCTCTTAGCCATGCCTTGCGCACCCATGTGGGCAACAAGATCAAGTGGGACATATATCCTATTTTCCCCATTCATGTAGTACTTCACTTTCAACTTTTTCTTTTTTTTTTTTCTTTTTTTTTTCTTTTTTTCTTTTTTTTTCTTTTTTTCTGCAGTCTAGTTCTGACTTCTCCTTAAACACCACACAGGGATATATCACACCTGCTTTCTATCCCAGGGAGAGTTTAAAATGACTTCAGCCTCCGCATGGAGAGTTTGGGAAGAAAGTGTTGGAAAGGGTAAACTGAATTTGTGACTTGTTTGGGAAAGGAATAGGGCAGTGGAGAGTGGAACTGCTCAGTTTTTTGTATATTGACGGTGCCTAGCACCTAGGATGGGAGCTCTTTTATACTCTCATTTGTAAATCCAAAAAAAGCATTAAAAAAAAATATGCCGAAGAAGAATGACTAAGAAAATACAGTCTGCTCAAATTATTGTTAACAGGAAAGAGAACAAGATTCACTGAATGCATTACCCAGAACTCACAATATTGCTAACTGTTTCATGTCAGTAAATGCAGCAGCGCAGTATCAAACAAACTGCCATAAAGGCCATGAAGTTTGTTTCAGAACCTAATGCAGAATTTTTTTAACCTTATGGTGTACAAGAGTATTTATAAACCTGCAGAAAGGTCTTTATGAAAGAGTTTTAAAAAATTGGTATTAGGCTCTATTGTAAAAACATTCACACATCTGTTGCAGTTTTTGAGTGTTCTTCATTCATATGAATATACGCAAGAGAAATTGGGCCCCACAATGAACATTCATTGTTTTCTTTGAATTCTGAATCAGTGTAACAAAGAACAGAAACTCAGAGCTAATATATGGAGTCCTTTAATAAACTACTAAGTGCATTTACGCAAAAGAAACCAGATAAACAGCACATCGGTGCTGTTTTCCGAGATTTTTTTCACTGAATCACCGAATGGTTGATATTTTAATTGTTGGTCTGTCATACCGCAATTAAGTCTGATTTCCGTGCTTCCAGTGTTAATTAAAAGTAACTATAATTATGCTACTGACTTTGAAGTGTGGTAAAAATAGTTCTAGTGAGATCTGAATCAAACCTAGGTTTTTACATAACTCAACTTTTGGACCTTAGCATCATGCAAAACTGTTCTTTATATTAGCTGAACAATACCTTGGCCCAGGAAATTCAGAAACTATTCTAATGTCAAAAAGGAAAAGAGCTACCAATGTCTGCTTTGATCCTCATATTTTTCCAGAAGTGGCAAGGCCACCAATTTTGATGGGGTCATTCCCAGACTTATATCAGCAATGGAGCAATGTAACAGAGAAACAGGCCACAAATCAGCCTCTATTCTTTACTACTATGAAATGGATATTAAATATAACTCATTTCAGAAGAACGCTAAACTTCTGTAGTATGAAATGTCCCTCGTTATGATCTCCAGAAGATGGAGGTCGGTACCGCTGGAGTGAAAAGAACTTATTTTCAATTAAATCCCTTCAAAAGGTGATATTTGTGCATTACCAATGGGATTTTTACAAAGTTTTTCTTCTGCGGTATTGTGTCGCAATCTGTTGCCTTAAGAAAAAGAACACATGCAATAAAACGAGGTCTGTGTAATACAATATAAAAAATGTGGAGACCTCTTAAAGACAGAGATTGAGAGCTTAGCTGAATTATTGTGGCAGAAATAGTGATGATATAAACCACAACTGAAATGAGATTTTATACAATATCTAAAGCAAGAATAAATCTTTTACAAAGCTATAAAAAAGTCATTGAGAAACAAGCTTAATTTTCATGGATAGTGCTTGAAAAAGGGCACTATTGTTGGGGAAAGTACGGACTTTTAACAACATAAGATCGCCGAAGAACAAGCTAAAGAAAGCAACAAAGAAGTGTTCTCCTTAAAAATAGGTGTATTTCTTTCTGCATTGTAAGGCAAAGACACAGAGCCAGCAAGAGGGATCTCATACATGGCCGAGGAAAAGAGAAAGGAGCATCAGGCGCAGCAAAACATTGACACTATCAGCTGGCAGTGCCAGGGTGCTGTACGGGGTAGGAACCACATGGAAAGGTGGCTCAAAGATCACTGGTGCATGTTGTCAAGACACTGAGCACGCCTGGGTGCTTTCTTCTGCTTCTGAAAATGTTTGCATTCAAAGCCTAACCCTAGAAATGCTCACTCAGCTGCTGACTCAGCAGTGGACTGGTTAATAGTTAGACTTTTAGGGAAAAAAATAAAGGTGTGGAGGGAGGGGAAAAATGTAAAAAGAAGGTCACATTAAGACTTCCCCAAATCATTTGTATTCATCTTTTGTCTTCCAGTGCTTCCATTGTGCTTTCAATAACAGAAACAGCCAATTTCTTGCGCCCAAATTTCATTAGTGATGTGGTACAGTGACAAAATGTTTTGGTACAGCATGGCATTACTATTGCATGTGAAATCCCAGCTGCTCCACAGAAAATGAGTATTTGTAGAGGAGCCCCTCCTGACTCTCTGCAGGGTAAAGATGTAGCTGCGGGTGGTGGTGTCAGTCAGCTCCCTCCAGGAAAAGAGCTACCAATTTGCATTCACGTTACAGTGCCTTTTAGAAGCAACTGTGTAGACCTCAAGGGAAAAAAAAAAAAGAGAGAGGGAGAGAGGAATGATGAGGAAAGGTCATTTTATGAATCTCCCAAGTCCCCTGGGTTTAAGAAGAGATGCACAGAGAGCTGCTACTATGGTCCTGGAGCAGTGTAAGTCTAGTGATGCTGCCACTAGGCCAAACCGTGGTGTGCTGCACACATACACAAATATTTGGCTGGTGATCTGCTTCTATGGCCCTGTATGAGTAAAAGGAAGGCTACGTTTTGTTCAGAAAAATCAATGAGCTATGCAGGAAAATTGGAAATGGTGAAAGTCTCCAGCAGTGAAGTAAATTGACGCAGTTTCAGGCTTGATGGGTAAAGAAATCCTCATTATGCAACTAAACTACAAATAAAAACAATGCAGATCTCTTGATAAACACTTATCTGTGACATTTTAGTGATTCTTCTGTGTCCAGGTGCTGTTGTATTGATGAAAAGAGACAACAGAGGAGATTATGGAGGATATTTTGTTTAATTCATGTATGTCTGGTTAATTCTATTTTTCTGTAAGTACTGCTTTTGAATTTATCATTATTATTATTATTATTCTCTTTTTTATGCCAATGATCTAAATATTATTTATAAAGTGCCAACTATTAGTTTCAGTTAGCAGACACACACTGAAAAATAAAGAGAAAACAAGTAACAAATTTCTTTTTTCTTTAAAAAAAAACAGCTAAATTTACAACTTGATCAATTTGGAGAATTAATATAAATTTCACCAGTCAACCATTGCTTTATCAGGCTTAGCACTCCAGTGTCAAAATATTACAAGGAGAGCAAGAAGAAGTGGAATATGACAGCTTTTGTATTTTTTCCTCCACTCACACATTTATGTACTTTAATTTTGCTATTACTGATAATCAGTTCTGGCAATGACAACCTGTTCCATCTTACTAATCAGAGAGATTTGGTGTCCAGTGCTAGCTGTCTCTTCCATGGTACTTTTTAGCTGCATCTCTCAGAACTCTTTAAGATTGGGGAAGCAGAGGATCAGTGTTACTCAAACATATGAAAAACCAGAGTTGGACAGCTATAAGCAGAGTCTAAGATACCAGGCTTCTGCTTCCTTTTGTGTTTGTTAATTACTATTGCTAGATGTTATTAACTAGAGTATGGTGTCTTGTAATTTTATTTTGTCAAGTGATTTTGTTTCCCATGTTTAGTTGTTAATATTACAAAGTATGATGAACATTTATTTTATTATTGTGTATAAAATCAGCTCTCCAAATTGAACCATTAATCACGTGCCAGATGCTGCACAGGAGCTTTCACCTGACAGTTTAAAGGTAAGGATAGATATACATGACCGTGCTGATCCAGGGCACTGCTGGAGCTGAAGGATATGGCGCCAGGCTACCAGGACACATCTTATCCTATATCCTCTCACGTTGAGCTGGGGAGGAGAGAAGGGAGAAAAAAGCCGGTCTGGCAGAGCAGGCCAGACTCATGACCCTTGATCTGATACACTCTGCAAAACTCAGAAGATGCTGCTGCTCATGGAGGGCAGCTTTGAAGGCTAATGCATGGAGTGGTGCAGCTCTGAACACCATGGTATGGAGACTGGTGGGAGACGATGGAGCTGCTAGATGAAGAAGAAGAAAGGAAACCCACTGTCATTCTTGCAGTATTCTTTTTTTTTCTGGATAGAGCTATATACATGTTTGTGTTCATGAGCTTCTCTACGTATCTGTGTGTGTACACAGACATAAAAGCACACATGCTTTAAATATTACTGCATATGAACATGCTTGTGAAAACAGAAATTAGGAATAGCAGAATTCTCCTTAGAAAAGAAGTAAACAAAAAATGTCCTGGGTGAATTCAATTACAGTTAGCCTGTGCTTTTCAGATTACTTCACCGAGCTTTCCATTAAGGTCTAAATAAACACTATGCAGAAGCACAGGCATAGTTAATCTCAAAACCTAATTAAAATCCAGCCAAGAGGATTATGAGAAATGAGTGATAGTAACAGTAGAAACTCTCGTTAATGGTTTATGTATACTGAAGGAGATGCTGAATTTGTTTCCTGTTTCAAACCATGCCTCAATGTGTTTGTTTACCTCAACTGGTGTACAGAGCTTCCTGTTCGCAGTACACCCCATGGGCTGATCTTCATGCCCATGCATGCTACTGCACTAGATGTTCACTGTGGACTTGGATGCTAGGACAGAACACCCTCAGCAAGCTTCCATGGGCTACAACGATGGTAGTACTGGCTGATGCGACTGAGGACTCTGCTGCCATTAAGATGGACCTCCAACCTTGAAGCCATTCGAAATTCAGCTGGACAAGGTCTTGAGTAACCTCATGGTCTGCATTGGTCTGCATGACCTCCAGAGCCCCCTTCTAATACCAATTATTGTATTATTCTATGAGTATAAATTTTATTTCTGTTTGGTAGAACAGAGCTTCTCATATCAGTACTTTACAATCTGAATTTTAAAACTTGATCCTAAATCGACCTAAAAATAATCACAGAGCTATAAGGCTCAGTCTTAATATGCACTGCCAATGAGAGTTTTGGCAGAAAAACAAATGGAGCACCATAGCAGACAAGATTCAGCTTCAACGTTTTCTGCTTTTGAAAGCTTCCTTTCATAACTTTTTTTTTTTTTTTTTTCATATAGATTAACAACAAAAATAAAGCCCAATGAAAGGCTAACAGTTATACAGGTACTTGTAGTTAACAAAACCATCCATCATCATCTAAATGATCCTATTATTATATTTTTTCTATTTAATTGTAAAATCCATCTAGCACATTGACTTTCCTGTGTATCTTAACACATTTTTGAGCACTGTACAAAGTATAAGTAATAGCAGTGAGAACGACTATGGCTGAATAAATGGAAATATACTTCATTATAATGTTATTAGCAATAACAGTATTCCCTAATAATATTATACTCTAGTAAAATTAGTATCTAAAGAGGTGAAAAGATGAAGTGCTATAGCTAAACCAGATTTCACTGAAGTCTTTAAAGTATTTTTTCTATGTTACTGTCCAAATCTGACCATAATTTCAGTATTTTACTATACTTCAAACTTCTTGAAATAACGAAATCTGTGACATGTATACTGCAACATTGTAGTTAATTTAAGCCAAGTGACTCAATGCAAGTAAATCTTAGAAGAGGGTGATATGACATTTTTATTAAATGTGATAGTTGTGTTAAATGTGATTTGTTTGATACAAAATTGATAAAAATCAACCAATGGACAAATATTAATGAAAATAAAAATTAGTATTTTTTGGTTTAATTTGCTGAGGCTAAAAACCCTGACTTGGGTTTTCACTTAAATAGCTATCCTGGCCTAAGTTTTGTTGTCAGGTAAAATAAATAACAAATAACACATTTGCTTTATAGGTACATTTGTTGTGAAATGGAAGTTCAGTAGCAAATAAAAATTCATGTAGCAAATAAAAATTCAGTAAATAAAGTAAAAATTCAGTAAATAATTCAGTAATCTTCAACAAGATTAAAATAATTATTTTTTATGCCTTTGATAGATGGACCCTTTATCCTTAGTTTGACCTGACTTTCCTTCATTAGTAAATTAGTCACAAATACATACTTTAGAATACAGGTTGAAAAATAATATGTAAAGACAAGTAAGAAAAGAAGATAAACTCCCTGTGTTAAGTGAGTAAAACACACGAAGCTGATTCTTATAGTGTCATATGTAAATGATCACTTTTGCCTGGACAGTTCAGCTTTAAAATGTTCCACTGATTGCTGCTACTATAAGCAGATTGGTCAATAAAAAGTGGAAATCACAACATTACAATGCATTTTAAATATTCATTGTTCTTTAAGCAGAATTTTCTTTCTCTAAATTAAGGCAAGCAAAGGGAAGCACTTTGGAAACATTTTAGAAAAAAACAACACATTAGCAGAGAGGATTTGCAGTCTCTCTCACTTACTTTCTTCCTTTGATTCAAACAGAATATTCTTGTGCTTTTTAAAGACCACCTTCTAAATGTGCTGCAATTCATGGAAAAAAAAAAAAAAAAGTCTGTTGCTAGCAAGGACATTGTGGTCCTTGATAGAAGAATGTACTTCATGGGAAATGTATTCTGCATATAAGCTATGTAAAACTGTGAATATGTCACCTTATCTTTCTGTGCATCTGTTTACCTCCTTTTTTCTTTTTCATGTCCCTGTAGAGAGGAAAGCTAACAGTGAACATAGCCTCTAATTTTGGTGTGCGTGTAGGAAAGTGAGACCTTCTCTAAAGTGAGTTCCTAGGCATTTATACAACATGAATAAAGTCTCCTTTGCTTGAATTTTTGTGCTATAATTTTCAAATAAAAACAAATGGTTTATTTTATTGTGGCTGTCTAACAAAGCAAACGGGCTTTCTCCAAAATGAGAATGCACTTTGTGGCAGTACTGGGGAATGCTGATATGAAGTAGACCTTTGTCATCCAGCTTCGCCCACCACTGCAGAGCAGTCCCTGCTCCAAGACACAGCCATGCAGCCTCACAGCACAGACCAGGGCTATCCTCATAAATTAAATGCATGTGTCCCTACAGACACAGATCAAAGCCATTTGGCTGCACTGTCTTCCCCCAGACAAGGTGGCCTCCTACTCATCGTCTCCCAGCAGCAACCCTCATACATGTTAGCACTCCAGTGAGCCCTGGGAAATGGGAGGGTGCTTGCTGGCACAAGCCAAAGTTTTCCCAGGAATTGTGTGACAAGTGTCATGTCCATACATTGCTCCTCCTTAGTTCCATGCTCATACAGTCTCCAGTTTCAAAGTTAACATGGAGAGCAGAAACATATTTACCAAGGTACTCAGAGTGCCCTGATTTGTGAACCCTCCCCTTTTTATTTTCAGGTTTCCATCTTTGTGTCAGGAAGCTTGAAGAATCTGTATCTAGCTCTAAAAAAATCATGTTGGTTGGCATTTTTCACTGACAATGTGTTCCAGTGTGTTCCAATGTCTGAAAGTTTCTACACGTATTGATAGCAATATGCTGGCAAACAAACTAAAGCAGTAAAGCGTGAGCTACTTTGTAGTTGTTACCACTTATCTATTGATTTGAGTTAAAAGTTCCTTTCAGGTATTAGATGGTCATCCCCTATGGAGAAAAAAATGTAGGACAATTAAATCTAATTCAGATTAAAAAAAAGAAAAAATGCTTTCAAGACATATTTATGGATATAAAATGAATCTCTGTAGCAAGATTAGGACAGTCAAAAATAATGGAATCTGTTTTCAGCTAGCAATGTAAGTGCAGATTTTCAGTCTGACCTGTCTTCATTTTGTTAATCCTAAAATAAATCCCTCTGGCCTTACCTTTCTGTCTCTTCCCACTAGGATCACACAGGTATACTGTATGCTAGACTTTTTGCTTCTGTATTAGTCATTACTATAAGCATTGCATTGGAACTTTGAGACGGTTCCCAAAGCTCAGATTACTTGAAAAGTAATGTTATTCAGATTTATGATTAATTCAATTCTCTCTGTCTTTTCCTTCATCACTTCTTGAAAATTCAGAAGTAGAAATATTTAACAGTACGTAATCTCTTCTGGGAAAAGGGAGTTATTTTTCAGTAAACATGATGGGACCAGAGGTTGCAAAGGGTAAACAGATGTTGCTAAGGTTGAGCTTAAGTATCGAACCACATCGCTAGCATATGTAGGTCATCTTCTCTGTGCTGGAGAGGAAAAATGTCCTTCAAGGAAAAAAAAGAGTTACTTCATTAATGAAATACAGTGTCTAAGCTGTGAGACGACAGACACTGTATTTTAATCTGTATTAGGACATCTGAGAGACTTCAGAGTCTAAGAGTGAGATCTAGAAGACAGAACTACCTGACAAACTAGACTTTACTAGAGGATGATAGTAAAAGTACTATCCACTAAACTGGAATTTGCAGAAGATGGTCAGCTTTAGAAAGTGTTCAGCTTCTTTTCTCTTTGTTATTAAAACATAATTGCTGTAAATTCCCTTTCCTCTGAAGAAAAGCCATACAAACCTCTCCATTCCTACTGTCAGAAGATACCTTCTGCCAGGCCCATCTTACAAAGAAATAAGAAAACAGGTGCCATAAGTAGGAAGATATTAAATTCAGTCATATCACTTTATCTACCACATTTGCCTAGCATATTTTTGCTTAATGAATTGCTAAAGATGCATAAGCACTTTTAGCCAAAGGTTAGAACATGCCTTTTACTATGTGAAAGAGCAGCAACAACTGAGAAAACTGTCCACACCTTCCAAACAGTGTTTCACAGATGCTATAAACCTGACCATGCATGAACTTAAAAGATGGAAGGGTCAGGTAACATTTCCTTATTTATTATGCTCCTCTTCTGAGATTCTAGCTTATATGAACAGAGCAATGGCATTGGTACCGATGCTCTTTATAGCTTTTCCAAACCATGGTGATATGAATTAAATCCTTTTATTTTTGAAAGGACCATCTTAAAAGAGCAGTCAGTCAGAACTGTTTAAATGTATAATGGTTCTTGTCTGAATGTTAAAAAGATTGGGAACATCTAGCAGAAGGTACAGTGCATGGTTGGTAAATTCCCATTGCATGAGCATTTTTTTTAGACTACATAGAACTTGTATGAAGAGGTAGGAGTACAAAACTTCAAAGGTGGAAGTCAATGATCTATATGATAAAAAAACCCAGCAACTTATATGGTGATGCCTACAGTGACTACAGATCCTTATGTTAGCCTAAAGAAGGCATTTTCTTCTTTGGCTTTAGTAAAGGCTTAAGACCATGTAAAAACTTCTGAATTTATATTAACAGTCAGGTATTAATAATTCTTCAGCTTGTACTGGAGAAACAATTAGATAGATGAGAATTTAAAGGTCTTCCTTCTAAGCTGCGTGGTACTTCATTGCCTATTAGTAGAATAGAGATAAACAAGAAAAAACTTAAGTGAGAGTCTTGATGTTTATGGTCTCTTTCATAGACTGGGGTAGCACGGTAATGAGGTCTGACATAAAGGAAGAGTTTCACTTAGGTAACAAAAAAGTCTCCCTCATCACAACTGTTGTAGGATATTAAAGAAGTAGGGAGCTCTTTCACCATCCTGAGAATAAAGTACGAAAATGATCTAAAATTATCCTGTTGTGCTTAGGTTGAAACAGACTCTCCAGGGTGGGTGGAGATCTGCTGACTTACATAAACTGAAGACACTGATGAATTGAAGGAACAACTCTATGACCCTGCAGAAAATGCTGCCTTTCTCCAGTGATGTATTTGAACAAGACTCTGAGCTTAGCTGTGCCAATTGGCACTAATGCAGAAACTGAGCTTTAATGTTCCAGTCACTCCCAAATACTGCCAGACTCTACCAGAGACTGCATGGTCTTGTGATGGAGTACTTGACCAAAGTAGGAGAGCCTGGCTCTACTGAGAAAATCATCATCATCTTGTGAGCTTAGGCATAGCCGTGAGAGGTAAGATCTGAAATATTTTCCGTGAAGAAAGTAGTGGACCATTCAAGTAAACAGGATGATAAATACTTGTGGCTGGGGCAAATACATCTGCAGAAGACACAACACAAATAATGGCAAGACTAAAGCTGCACAAGAAGTTAAAAAACAGCAGGTGCTGCTTTTCCCACCTTGGCACCTGGAAGAAGAGAGGGAACAGAATGAATCAGGTGAGATACATGGACAACAAATGTGGGCACAGGAGTAGGGCATGAGCTCACCCTCTAGACAAGACTAGTGAAAAAGCTTCCAGTCTTGACTGCTTGAGGTACACATCATGAGGAACATGAATGTGTACATGGGTAGTCATTATTGAGAAGAGAAGAAACCCACAAGCCAGTTTCTCTCCCTTCATTAGCATGGACTTAAGGGCAAAGTACTTTGAGTTATGGTCTCATTACTGAAATTTAATTACTTATCTGAAATGTTCTGCAGAACATTTACTTGTACATTGCAAAGTATTACTGTATAGTCACAACTTGGGTTCTCAATTAAGGAAGAACTAGGCAGAAAAGAAGTTGAGTTAATTAGACTCACTGAAGCTGTGTATGTAGGAAATAGCTCTCCAATTCTCTGTCCATTTGTGAAGCTATCTTACCTGCAGCTGCAGGTTATTGAAGCCCCCATCCAAAATGAAAAATCATCCGACTTGTTAATTTGTTATTTTTTAAATGGCAGCTATTTTGAATTTTCTACACTGTTACAGCTTCTTCTTGCCTTGCTCCCATTTTTGGCAGTTATTTTTTATCTCAGAGCATTTCTGAGAGCTCACTCCTAAGCCACACTTGATCTCTACAGGGAGAGTGTTTTATTCTGGATCCCAAATCAGCAGCTTAGCACAGCATCCCAGCCCTTCTTGCAAATGAGCTGGTTGAGGAAGAGAGGGACCTTCTCACTGGTCAGTAAAGCTGAGCCGCTCCTGAGTATTTTTTCTAGTCTAGTGATAATTTCACTTTTTTTGAACAGGAAGGACGGAGAGCAGTTCTGGGGATGATGAGGGAGAAGAATAGAATTCAAATGATCTGGACAAATTACAGAAACATTCTGAAATATGTAAGTTGCAGTTTAATAAAGTCAAGTGTAAAATTTTACATTTGGGAGTGAATAAACACCAAAATGAATACAAATTATGGAAGAGTTCATCTCCTGAGTAAAATCCAGCCCATTCACAATTAGATAGTGTGCAAATGAATCACTTGCTAAAGAGCTTGCACGAGTAGCGCAGATACAGCTATGCTGCAAGTTAAATCTAGTTCCTACCCAAGGCTCTCTCTTTTCAGTTAAGGGAGAGAGAAGCCTCAGTCAGTTTTGGGAACTCTCCTGAAACCAAACTTGCACAGTCTGATTCACTCTTTGAGACCAGGTACTGGAGTTTTATGACTTGCATTGCCCACGTTACGCGCCTATTTTATGTGGGCAAAATCCAGATCTGTATGAATCCAGAGAAGGTCACAAGCTTGTTCCTTTAAGATCAGTATTAAATTTGGTTGTTCAGGATCTGAGTAAAGAGTACAGGTTACTCTGAAAAGAAACTGACTGTGCAGATGCCAACCCAAAAAGAAAATGTGTAGCAATTCGTGAAATCAAATAAAATGTACAGCTAAGATCAGTGCGATCAAGACATGTACTGAATGAGTTCTTTTTGTGATATACCAAGGTGGTTCCACTTAAGATCTATGGGAATAGAGTATATTTTTATAAACTGTAGTTAACGTGTTTGGAAAAAAAAAAAAAAGAACACTTGCATATATACAGAATTGAGGGAGAAAAAAAAAATCCTAAATATATTTTAAAATGCTACCAAATGAGTGTTCTGTACACAGGCTGAACTGCCGAAGGATTTCATTATAAGCAATGGAAAGCGTATAAAACACAATTACTTTCATAACTTAAAAAAAATGGCCAAATGGATATATATAGCAATGTAGTCCAACTATTTTTCTCTTGGTAACAATCATAGAAATAATCCTTATTAAATCACCTCAGTTAATGCTCAGTTTCCTTCTCCAGCCAGTAAAAGCAAAGTTGATGTATGTATTTCTATAAAGTATCATTTTATGCAATTTGGTATCACAAATGACATTTTATGTTTCCATGACTTCAGCAGCAGATGCATCATGAATGTTTCTATAATAAAAGTTTTTGAAATCACTAATACTTCAGCAAAGAGAAGCTTGGTAGTGCCTGGATTTGCTTCCACTAGATGGCATTCATTCCCTGTAGTTCTCTTGCTGCAGCTGTAGGTACTGAAGGGGGCACTTAAACATAATATACAGCACCATGTGAAAGGCAGAAAAATCCCAAACCCTCACTTATTTTACTATCCCTTAACAAAATGCTCCTTTCAAACCACTATTTTTTGCATCATTTAAGGAAGAGCTCACATGTACTATACACCGATGCATTCTCCACATCAAACAAGGAGTATTTTTTGTATTTTTGCTTTGCACAAAATACAGTACTAGTGTCAGTACTAGCCACTGCAAGCCAGCCAGTCTGGCCCAAGCTTTGCCTTAACATAACAGAAGGCTTCCATTAATAACCGATGGAAAATGTGACCTTCCTTCCCAGTTCAACAGCTTCTTTATTTTACTGTTCTTCAGATCCATAAATACTCTCCTATGGTAATATAACTCTCAGTTGAAATACGTGCAATAGTAACTTTTAAACATTTTATGGCTACAAATATGTGGTCTGTGCTATTTGGAGAATAGAAAGTAATCCTGGACTCAGATAAGCAGATTTTTTTTTTTTCCTCTCAGACAAAACAGAGCCTTTCCCCATAAAGGTACAGACTGAGGGCATCTTGGTAACTGAGCACATCCGGGATGCTCTGCCTGCCTGTAAACCCTGAGGGCAAGTTTATCATGCACAGAAGTCTTGCAACATGGGGCTACATCTGAGAACTGGGAGCCTCTGCCCAGGGACCAGAGGGATTGGGGTGGCCAGCGGTGCCAATGTGACAACTGGTACCATGGGAACGTTATTGGTGGGTGAATAGAGCAAGTGAACATCAAAATACAAGCCCACGAAATAAAACAAAGAAAAAAACAGGCAATCTCATTTTTATCAAGAAGGCATAAACAGAAGGCAATGCACCGTGGTAGCTCTCTCAGAGATTTGGTTATGTGTTTACAGTGACATTAAAAGCAGATATTACCTGTTCTAAAAGATTCTGAAGCCTTTCTATTTCACAGTCTATTACAAATTTCTTTTCTTGTCTTCGGTCCAGGTCTTCTAAAAGTCTCCTGTAGCTGGCATCATTAAAATTCTCCACACATATGGCACTGACTTGCCAGCTATTTTGTCCCGCTTTCTCCATAATAGCTTGAAGTATTGAATAACCTAAAACAAACAAACAAAAAGGATGTAATACACATAGTAATGCAAGCATTGCATTTTATGAATAGGAATTGTTCTTAATCAATATGATGTCTCTTAATACTTGTTATTGCAGGAAGGGGAAGACAGTTTCTTGCCTTACCTGTGTCACAAGCCATGATCAGTGCACAGGATTTTAATCAATGAAAAATATATATTTTTTATCATAGTGCTTGGAAAAACAGTTATCATTATACATAACCCACATATGAATTACAGACATGAACTACAGTCGACCAGTTGGCTTCCAGATTGATTTTGCCCCTATCCACAGGAAGCAGAAGTTTCTATACTCAGTCATTTGTCATGACACAGCAAGAAAAAAATCTGAGTCAACTCATTCACCACAGGTATTTATATATTAGAAAAATAGTATGTTAGTCCTTCAGATGCTTTACATTTTTTTTTTCAATAACACTTAATCAAAGTAGCTTTTAATGCTTTTAATCACCATTCTTCATGGAATTTTATCTTTTCCTTTATACACAGACATATAGATTTATCAGTATAGATGAATAGAAATTACAGATGAATAAAAAATATATTAGCCAAGTTCAGAGATCCTATACAGCTTTAATTAACATATGCAAAGTGATTAAGGTCAAATAATGAAGGGCACTACAGAGTCATTTATTATTACTATTAGCAGGAACCTTGTTCTCATTACTTCAGACCTCCCCTTGTCACCTTTGAGACCATTCACGGAGGGCAAAGCAGCATCTTCTCTAACATTTCCATCCGAGATCACAGGGCTGGCCTTTCTCCCCAGTCCCAGGATGTCCTCACCTAGTAGCCCTTCACCTTGTTCTCCCTTATTTCTTCTAATGGAGGTGGGCAGTATATTTTGTGGAAGAGAGGAATTTGCAACTTATCAGAGGACAGCTGCCCTTGCAGAGTAAGAGAACTGATTTTCCCAATCAGTTCCTGAAGTAGGGACTCCTTACTTTTCTGTCTTTTACCTAGAATAAATGGGAATTTGTTCAAAATAGTGATGATTCTCCAACTCGCATTCTGAATTACCACTGTTCAGGAAGAACAGAACAGTTTGTAAATAACCTGCTGATGCAAATGATTCAGACATGATCACCGTTCTCCCTGTGGTATCTTGACTTATTACTTGTTAACTAGCTGAACTTTTTGTTTGAGTTTTAAATTAAAGATACCACCTCTTTAAAGCTACCCTGTAATGATATAGATTTGCAGCGGTGGCTCCTTCCTCCATTTAGAAGGGTCCCACACTGGAGGTGTCATGATCCCAAGCTGTCATGTGCTTGAATGCCCCATGGAGGGACAGCAGGTTCCACACGAAAAGCGCTGCCTGAGATTCGCATAAACTGCGAGAGGTACATGTACAAGTTACATTTCAGAAAAGGAAAGAGTATTTTTGAGCATGTTGTTGACAACTAATAGAATATCAAAAGACCTTAAAAAAACACAGAAAAGGGGATTTGTCTCTAATGTCATAAAAACACATGATCATTTCCTCAGAATGTGATGACTACAGGACACATCAGAAACAAACTCAATTGCGAATAGTTTTTAGCTCCAACGACCTATGCAGTCCTTTTACTGTAAACTTAAAATCTGTTTCTCTTTACCATTATGATGCTAAAATACTCTGAAATGAACATGTTTTTTCTCAAATTCAGATGACACATATAAAATGAGAATATAAACACTTATAAAGAACATGTAAAATGCATAATATATTTTATCCTATAAATGAGATATTCATTTTATGAAATAGCTTTTTATCTTAGGAAATGAACTCAAATACTTGCTGCATAGACTGTTAAAACATTTCTGTACTCAGCATACATTTTTAACCTGATGGCTGTTTTTTTTTCAAAGAATCATACAGCTTTCTTGTTAATTGCTGCATAATTATTCTGCCTTTCCTGTTGCTATATTCACTCTCCTTTTTGCCTGCAATTATCTCTGCAAATCATGACTAGATTCTTTCCCAAACATTGTATTTCTTGCTTCATTTCCTATTCATCGCCACAGATAGATGTACATTAAAACTACTCCAGTGTTATATGTGTTCCTGCTTCATATATACTGTAACTTTGACTTGATCTTTGCTATAAGGACAGTCAACATTTACTTAATTCAGCTTCCTGACACAAATTAACATTTTCTTTGATTCTGAATGAATGGTATTCAAAACAGCAATTGACATCTCCTCATTCCTTTCTTATTTAGTTTGAACAGCTTTACTAAGATGGGTTTTGATCAAACCATGAATCTATTCAGCATAAAGCATGACAAGTAACAGAAAGACACACAGAAAAGCTTTTCTTCTACCTTGGATGAAGGTTGAACTTGCCATATTTCATTAGCATCTGCCTTCATTTAGGTGTTTCAGGTTTCTATATCTTCTTGTCAGTATGTATTTTTGTGTTAAGATGTCTTTCACATATAGTATATGACTGACTACAGCTAAACCGTAGTCAGCTGGATACGGTGCAACATCTCCACCAGAGGAGATCTTCTTTAATGCCGAGTTCAGAACCTCTCCATACATCCATGAATTCAGCGTATAGGAACAATTTTTAATACCATAGACTGACAAAGGAGTGTAAGCCAAATAATTGACAGCATTCACACGTTCAGTTGGCATAAAACTCAAGACATGCTGAGGAGTACGCACATTTGTCTAAAATAATTGGTTGCACCTATAAAGAATAAAATGAGTTGTACA
Organism: Nothocercus julius; assembly: GCA_013398735.1. Classification (NCBI taxonomy): domain Eukaryota; kingdom Metazoa; phylum Chordata; class Aves; order Tinamiformes; family Tinamidae; genus Nothocercus; species Nothocercus julius. The sequence goes on along the minus strand of VZSV01000083.1, from coordinate 3,429,242 downwards.
TTGTACTGCAAACAAAACAGCCCTGTAACAAACACTGGGTAAATCTACCAACAGGGAAAGTGAGAGCAGTGGTTCCATTTAAACAAAACTCTCAGACAGATCAGTAAGATGTTTCCCCAAGTCAACACAGCAAATGTGAATCTTAACAGTTGTCATCTAATTTTCAGGCCATTCAATTTTAGATGCAAATCATGGGAATCACAGATTAGTTGGGGGTAGGAAAGCCTTTCTGGAGATGAACCCAGTCCTGCTCACACAGGATCAGCTTGAGCAGGTTGCTCAGAACCCCATCCAGTCGGGTTTGGAACATCTCCACGAATGGAGACTCCACAACCTCAGGGCAAGATGATGCACTTTGTGGATATTTCATGATAGGAATACCTTCTATCCCATTTACTGCGAAATATTACTTGTTGCATAAAGCAAGCTAAAAATCTCATCAGGCTCAATCAGATCAGCTGAAGTACACAATCCACATGTTTTTCACTTTTCAAAATATGATTTTAGTATTTGTCTTTAATGAAAAGTTCTGGACTATAATGCTGGGGTGGCCTATAAGGACAAGGAAAGGGTGGGAGCAGGCATTGCACCATGTGTCTGAGAATGGTCATTGTACCGTGCAGTCATAGCTTAGCCACAGGGCTCTGGTATGTGTATTCTATTTCTAGTTCACTATATATGTTTTTTTTCTTGGTTATAACTGTAGACTGCCCGATATAAATTGTTTAGTATTTCCAGTGCCTATCATACGTATAGAACTGCTTAACTCTTAATACATTTTTATACTTGGCAAATGACATCTCCTGAGTTAGTGCAACTAAGCACCAGCACCCAAAAGAATCCCAGACACAACTCGACTGGTGCATCACATTCATTCAACCTTGAAATGCAGATTAAAGATTCAAAAGAAAATATGGAGTACTGGGTCCACACATAACTGGTTTAAAACCTGGTGGTCTGTGTCAATGATTTACTGATTCTTTCAGGATTTTTTTTTTTTTAACTAGCAAGTCTATGAACAAGACATAATACCCATATAATTGCCTGAAAACTTACATAAAGCCCTTCTGAAATGCAAGGATGCTACATGTAAGAATAGATTAATTTTCTTTTTTGTAAGACTTTAGGGTGGAATTTTCTACAAATGGCATGGAATAAAATGTCTGTCAACTGTTTTTTTGGGGGTCATTGCTCAAATGCAGATATTATTGACAACTGTTTAGTGACCAGTAATAGCCACTACAGAACCAAACTTGACGTAAGAAAAGTCTGCAAAGATTTGGTTTACTTGCTTACTTCCCACCTTGCTTTTCCTTTTTTTCTGGTGAGGTGGAATTGTGATCTAAAAAATCACTGTTTTTCTTTCAAAAGAGGGACCACAAAATCATTGTGAGGGGAAGGAGAATATGAAAATGGAGGGGAATTTTCTTCTTTTCTTGTAAAAATAGTGTGTCCACCCCTGGAATAACCACAAATGTATCTACCTGTTCCTACTGATACTTTGACTAAGCAACTTAAAAACAAGCAAACAAACAAAACCTTCTCATGATTTTTTTTTAAACCTACGTCCTTCGCTTCACACTGGACAGGCATTTCTTTCCATCGCAAGACGCAGCAGCTGCAGAGATACAATGCCATATACGTACCTGGTATTCCAATGTTTTAGAGAAAATCAGTAGTTCTTTAAAAGAGATTTAGATATGTCTTCTGAAGGTCAAAGGGTGTAAAGCATTTGGGTAATTTTGGTATTTTAGAAAAAAATGGTAAGTCTGGGGGTTTGGCATCTCAGGGCACTTCCTAAGTCACTGCAACATTGCCAGCTAATCTAAGTCATGGTTGGTGTGTGCACATGCTTGCGTGCGCACACACACACACACACACACACACACGCAGAAATACAGCAAGTGGCTGAAATAATGAGTGATCTTTTTGATTTTAAATTTTAATGACTCCTTCGGTCTTTTTATTTATCTTTTCTTGTGCCAGCTAGGCTTTCTCTCTTTAAATTTCATTTCAGCAGTACAGCTTAATTTTATTTATTTCCATTTAAATGGAAAGTAAAATCTGATATCTAAATCTCCTTAGTGTGTTCGCAATAAACTAGGGAGATCAGAAGAGCATTTTCTTGACTTATTTTTCTTCTGGATGCACATGATTGACTTTTCCCTTTGCCCCTCCCCTTGCCCTTCTCCTTCCCCTTGCCCTTCTCCTTCCAGTTTCACTTCTCCTTCTCTTTCCTCTTCTCTTTCCTCCTTATCCTCTCCTCTCCTCTGCTCTCTTTTTTTCTGTTACAGTTAAAATTCCAAAATCTTACAGCAGCTTTTTCATTCTGGAAAGCCTTTTTACCCAACTCTTCAAGAGCATGAAATAATTTCAAATGGTTTTGCCAGGAAACTATCAAAGCGGCTACTTGTTCCATATATGAGCAAATTCTTTAGCAATTCAAATTTTGGGACTATTGTGCAAGAATTAACTTACTATTAAGATTGCATGATTCAATATTTACTTATTATTATCTTATTTTATTCTGGCTAGCAAACTGGCAATGTAGACTGCCACAGGTTAATAGACTCATAAAAAGTATATGCAATATATTTTTGATATGACCTCAGAAGTAGAAAACATCACTTATGAACATAAGTCTTGTCCAAAGTTAGATATAATAAAGTGCACATTACTGGAAAGGAAATTTATTTCCTTCCCTTTCTGGTCCATACAACTTTAAAATAGAAACTGACTCCACTCTGAAGACTGGCTCTGTGGGTATAGATCTCTACAACCAGTAAGACTGAAATGTTGGAGCTACTTTATGAAAATTACTTTATTCTATCAGAATTTGTACTAAGATCCATGGAAGAAATGCATTTGTTATAAACCCAACACTCAGCAGAAGTGGGGAATTAGTGATCAAATCATTTGGTATGGATAAGCCAATATACGTGACATTCAGGATTGGATTCATGTCATTTTATCTGTTTAAGGTAGGTGTTTAAGGCATTCAAACTTTGAAATGAGAGACAGATAACCCATAAAAAAGGTCTTTTTTGGTCTTAGATTATCTCAAAGGTGCTTTTCTCTCTCACTCCAAATACTACAGAAAGAGCCTAGATTATCAGGCTTAGCCAAAACACCTACTGTCCAGACAGCCAAAGTACGGCGAGGTGAATCCAGATATTAGAGTGATGAAAACCATGTAAGATATATACAGAGTGCTACATTCACCCAATGATTATGAACATGTACCCAATGATTATGAACATCACTGCTCAAATGTATCATCTGAGTTATTCTCTTTATGATTGGTACTTTTTAATGAACATTTGGTTTTGTTTCAAATTTCTGATCAGTATACAGCTTCCAAAACTCAGACAAATCAATAAGAATTAGAAAATCAATTGCAGAGCCTTTGACATGTGTTAACTTGTTCACCTGCCTGATGTTTTTCTGTTCTTGGAATCAGCCAGAACATTCAACAAAAAGTTCAGAAGAAGCAGTGAATTTAGATGACAGACTGAAAGTTAGAACTAGTGGAGTGTTCTGTGCTGTTCTCAGTCCTAGTTCATAGAATCATCTCCATCCCTAAAACATAACTTTTATTTAACACATTCTAGATAGCTATCTTTCTTTGTCCTTAACATCACTGGGGAGGAATCTGTAACTTCCTGGGTAATATATTCTTTGCTTAATTATCCTTATCATTAGAAGATGTTTTCTGAAGTCTAACCTAGATGTCCCCTGGCACAATTTAAACCCACTCATTCTTGCCTCTCTCTAGTAGACCTGGAGAACAGTTTGTTCCCTTCTTCTTTAAAGCAATCTTTTACATAAGAGAAGACTGCCTTACTTTTCTGTCTACTCTTCACATGCTGAAACAATGTTTCTTTTAGGTTTCATGTTTTCCCTTGTGGAATATGTTTTAGACGGTATTCTGACAATCTTCATTACTTTCCTCTGGATGTGTTGTAATTGATCCACATTTTTCCTGAACTGCTCAAAATGTGATATAGTTAAAAAAATGTACTCCAAAGTACGCACAATCCTTTCAGGTCTTTATCATCTGCAAGTTTAATAAATGTATTCTATATTTCTTCATCCATGTCATTAACAAAAATATTGGCAAAAGCTGCAACCAGAATGGATTACTACTCAATACCTCCTTATTTGACAGTGAACCTTGTTTACTTCTTTCTGAGTGCACCAGACTTCTTTCTGTCCAATGTGTGACAAGTATTTTATTTATCTTGCAGCAATTTCATCAAGACCAAATTTCCTTAAGTCATTTAACAAAACTTCAGACTGTGTAAAAAATGATACTAACAGGAGATAATTATTTTTTAAAGGTTGATAAAATCTGTTACTTTGTAAGAAAAGGAAATTTGCTTGATCTAGTGTGATTTGTTCTTGAGGAAAGCATATTTGCATTTACTTAGCCTTCTAAATTCTACATGCTTTCAAATAGATATATTATGATGTAGGCTGTGAGTTGTCATCTATACTATCAATGATTAAAATAGTTTTACATACATTCTTAAAGATGAGTCTGAAACAAAACCGGGTAATTAGCAGGCCCAGTTTACCCATTTCTATGATAGTTATTTCACTGCATAGACTTCAAAATGTATGACATTATCCATATGTTTTGAGGTAGCACACCAAGCTTCACAATTATTTGTTTCACGTAATTGAGTGAAACAATTGAGTTTGTTGAGTAATTCCTTGGGGATATGATACACATCTGAAATAAGCTCTACTAGAGTTCTATTGCCAGACTTTGTGTTTGATCTCCCTTAGCCCTGCAGAGATTTGTGCACGTACAACTGCTGCACATGTAGTATTTAATAATCCATTTCTCCTGAGAGGGACATTCAGCCAAAGGGAAATGCTGACCATAAATTGCAGCCACAAGCGTTAAAAAAACAAGCCATCAGTGGAGCAAAAACGCTTGCTTTCAGTGAGCATATGGAAGGTGGTTTGGCTTACGCTCCAGCAGGAATTTGTGATCAAAGATTCAGATGATGTTAGATCCCATTTAAGCTACAACCACTCCACAGCGAGATTTTCACCCTTCTCTGCATTTCAGAGTCTATAATCTTCATATGAAATACACCATCAAGGGGTTGCATCAAAATATCAAGAGATAAAGGATGAGTGGAAACTTGAGAGGGACTGAAGAAGAGCCCCAGTTTTTTGAAAGCTTTCTGGTTGTTTGTCTTCTGCTCTTTACTGGTTCTCAGATATCATTTCCTTTCCTATTTCACTAAATGCCTTCAGTGCAACTCCACAAGATGAAAGTCAAGTAACCTTTCTTACAACAAGTAGACTACACCTAAGCATGCTTACAGATGCATGCCAAAATCACCTTTACTTATGGTGTTAGCATTTTATGTATATTCTTTTGTTTTTATCTGTTTATTTTAACTGTTTATTCAAATACTTAGCTCATTACCTTTATTGTTGTTGTTGCTGCTGTTATTATTATTACTTATTTGACAAAATACCCAGCTTAGTCCTTAGTGTTCCTTGCATTTATATTTTGTGGCTTAAGTTTTTGTCCTTTTGTGCAAAACCTTAAAGTCAAAATGCTTTGTTTCACTTAAATCTTATAGTCTGTAATGCTGATACTACTAAAACCTCTCTCCTCAACATCTGTGCTCATGAACAGCTTTCCTTTTTTCCAGAAGCTGTTAATATCCCAAAAATTTGGTTCTCTAGTCTGAATTTAATAGGATTTTATTTTGCAATCAAAATGCTATACCACTGTATTCCGACCTTTGTGCAAACAACATCCAAAAGGACTAGGTTAAGGAATACTAAGACTGCAAGCTAAAAGACTCAAGAGCTAGTATATGTTAGAATTAGCTTTACAGGAAAGTATTGTAATTAATATACCATGACATTGCCTTTAATTACATGTCGCACACTATTTTTTCCTACAAAGCTCCTGCGTCTGTCCATCCAAAAGAGGCTGTGCCCTAGGAAAGAAGTGACTGTGGGCACTAAATGAAGATCTTGATGGCGGAACTTCTGTCTCCTTTCTATAAGAATTTATTAGAAAACTGTCTTTTAATATAAAATATCTGACAATCTCTGCCCATTGGCGTAAATGCAATGCCATTTCTAATACACACATATGAGAAAATTGCAAGAGCAATCTTCAAGCTGAAATAATGGGCACTCACACTGATTAGTATTCATTTGGAGTGACAGAGAGGCAACCTTAATTCTACCTCCATGCAAACATGGAGTGTCCATATTTATTGGTGGCTACACACCAGCTGATTTATATACCCTGTTCTTTCTATAATTCCTTTCTGTAGCTCGTAGGCATTATTTCTGATTATAAATTTCAGTTGAGATCACACTGAAATTTACATTCTCATGTATTTAACTTTTTCAAAAAGGTGTAACATGCATGTCCTTGAAAGAGAAGCTTTAAAAATTTGAATGCTATGATTACAACATCCTTGTCCTATAAATGAAATAATTTTATCATGCTATTTCTTCTAAACTGGCATATAAACCACAATTCTATGGTCTAACAATTAACAATTAACATTAAGCATTAACAATGATTAAAGAAAGCAAAAGAACTATCAATTTGGAGATAAACCTAATAATGAATGTGTTTGTCCAGTTCCTAAAAGTAATCTCCTGTTCTAATGCAGACCAGAATTAAAACTTGGTTCTTTCTTTATAGATTGGAGCAACAGTTAGGGCAAAGAGTTTATATGATGACTTTTCCTTGCATCTCCCAGACACTTCAGTTAAAAGACAGCAAATATCATTCCCAAGTAAATTGTGACTCATACAAGAAAAAAAAAAAAAAAAAAAAAGATTTTGAGAAAATATTTTAAGAAGCTCTTTGAAATACTCCAAGATTACAAACATACTCATATATATTCCTACATATGCATGTGTACATATATATATACATATATACACAAGCATACTTTGTATGAGGTGGTGCAATATAGTATGCAAAGAAGTAACAGAATTTCTAAAGAAGGAAAATGAACAATATTTCAATCCTTTTAATCTCTTCTCCCTATCCTCCAAAAACAATGGATGGGCAAAGGACACCTAAAAAGGTTTCCTTATTTGCATGTTGCCACAAATACTGCTTTTGCAGTCATAGATGCAGAGAACCATCTTTTCCCGTGTTACTAGGACAGCTAGTGTAATGTTTAGATATTTGAGTAGAGAAACAGGGAAGAAGGAGGAAAGAGCGGTATGATCTTCATATAGGATTGTAGACTACATAATTAGACCTCTTTTCAGTGTCCACATTTTAAAAATTAATGCTACAATATTTGACAGAGTTCAGAGAAACAACTGGTTTGAGGCCCATATGTCTTGGAGTAAAAAAACTGTAGCAGGATTTATCTCCTCTGAAAGCTGGCTATGTCTCTAGCCTGCTTTTACAGGCAGTGGTAAGAAAAAGGCACATTCAGAATACAAGTCATATAATGTCTTATCATCTGTCTCATGTATCTTCATTTGAGAACAAATTCCCCTTGGAGTACTGGCTTCACTCTATAACTGTGAAGGGAGTATGTAATGATTATCTCAAACTTAGAGTTTAACTTCTGTGCATCTAAATTAATATCAATGAATCCCATGTTCAGATTTTAAATTGCATTAGAAGAAGGCATGGCAAATTATTAACATTGAGGAATGTATTTAAAAACAAAATAGATTGCACAAGATTTGTGTCAGGTTCTCTATATCCTGATATATTTTTGATCAAGGTTGGGTGAATTTCTGAAGGATATGTTTACTTCTCATTCACATTGTTAGACTGCAGGTGATGAAATGCTAATGAAGAAAAGAGCCATGGCTAAAGGAGTATGGAAGCCTTTTGTGATGCCAGGATTGTTGCAGATGCACTAGCAAGGATACAATGACATAAAAAGAAAGAAAGAACATCAGAAACACTACACAATTTCTGCAATCAAGTTTTTCAGTCTGAAAAAGGTCAATAAACTGATTAATTGAAAGTAAATTATGTAAATATATGTTTTCTAATAGCTGATCTCAAAAATGTCTGTGACAAATATTGTAAAGGCAAAGTTTAGCATGCCTTTTGTCTGAATTCGTTTAGACTTAATGCAATGAAGGGCAAACTGTTAACAGTCTTAAATTTTGTAAACTTGTTTTCTGCCCCTACTAGTCTAGATTTTGATAAAATAAAATCAGAAATAATCAGTACATGGAATTCTTTCTTAAGAACAAATATTGTGAAGTGATATGCATGTTTAAAATGAAAAATCCCAATATTATTTTGCAGGTTCAATACAATAAATATTATTAGCTTAGTATTCTATGTATTTAAACTAGCAGAGCTAATTGGCATGCTAATAGGCATCATACAGCCTATAATATTAGCAAAATATCTATTTGCTACACACACTTTATTTTGTATTTTTATATAAAGTCACAGTTTTTCATTTAAGTAAAATTAAAAGTTAGGTTACTTTTCTACTTCTCTTATGGAGGATGGGCAGCTACACATAGCTTTGATTATTCTGGTGAAGGGATTTGCATACAATTACAGAGACAATTTCAGTTCCTAGCTGGAACAAACACAGGATGAAGTACTCACCATATGATTAAACTAATTTATTATGTCCCACTGAGGCAAGCTATATTCCAAGAAGTAATCATAAACTCATGTTCAAAGCTTTGGTAGAATGAATATATTCAACGATCCAAATTAAATTTCAGCTGTAGGAACTGACAGTTCGTGGGAACCATGAAAATGGGCAAGGTATAATGCAAAGATAACAGGAAAAAGGATGTGGACGTTAAAAGTGGTGATTGGTGCATCTGAAAAGAGGCCAGGACAGAAAATTATAATATAATCCTGGCAAGTTTCTCCTATTAAATATATGTTGATCTGGACTCTGGCTAGTTTAAATTGACTTTGGTAATAATATCTGAAAATGAATACAGTGACCAGCCAATAAGTGCTCCATAAAAATGAAGTGCCTGTGACGTTTCATCTTTCATTGACCATTTTGAAAATAAATAGTTTTAACAACTCTGATCATTTTAGAGTTGGGTATTTTTCCCCCTGAACAGCTGTTTTTCCACAGGAAAATGAACTCTGATGACATCTCAAGTCTTAATGAACATGAGTGAGCTTTTCTGCATAGGACCAGCTAAAATAAAAAAGAAAAAGTTTTCAGAAATGGGGAAACAACACATAATCACAATGGACATTTCCTGAATATTTCAGTCTAGGGCATCTCTACTAAAAGCAACAGCAGGCAAGACTTGATGTCTGCATAACCGCTACCCCACAGAGCAGCAGTCACAAGACTCGTCTCTCCTCTCCTGTAAAGCCCTGGGCTCTGTGGCAGCCACTTGATGCCCCTGGTCCAAAGTGCCCTGATCACCGGGATCAGCGGTATCCTGGTTGGATTTAGTCTTGATCTCTCCATCTAGAGCTGCTCAATGGTGTCAACAGCATTAGAATATTCACTGAGGCAGAGAAAGACAGAAAGAATCACTTTGCAGTGTGTTAAGAAGAACAGTCAGTAGAGAGGTGGGAAGCTTTTATTGTAATCTTTCCCTAGTGGTAAAGCATTTTGTAAAAGAATATCCCTAAAAGCTGCTGCGGATGTGGGAACTGGCTGCAAAAACATAAGGGAGGTACAAAATAAGACGAACTTTCCCTGTCCAAGAGAAGTGGGAATCAAGTAACTGCGAAATGCTGTAAAATGCTTCATAATTCTTAGAGTACATGTGTGGATGTTTGGCATTTGAAGTCGTAAAGTTTGAGTTGCAATGAAATTGTAAGACAGTCTCATTTCAGTTCTACTGGTTCACACCAGTTTCTGGTGTGAAACCAGAAAAATATCACTTTCTCCAAATTTGTAGAGGTTTCTACTGCTGGATATGGAAATTAAAATCTATTCCTGAAAAAAAAAAAAAAAAAAAAAAAAAAAAAAACCTTATGTGAGACAATAATCTATCTATCTATGCAACCTTATTTAATTTATCTTGAATTTTCTTGCAAACTGCTGCTTGGAACAGCAGTCTCTGTGGTTATTGCTCAAAAACTACCATGAAAAAACTGCTGCCTACTACTATTATTCATATGTTTCAGTTTCTCCTTACACTGCCCTTTTCAATACAGGTAATGATATTATTTTTCAATAGAACATCTTAAACACTACAAATTAACTCAAATTCATGCTTTTTTTTTTTTTCTCTAAAAGATACAATGTAGATTTTAATTTTCCAGTCTGCATAATGTAGCAATATCCAGTCTTTTCAACCTGAGAGCTAAAACATCATTCCGGAAAGGTCAGTGGGCCATAATCAATACTTGAGGCATACACTCTAGAAGAGGCACAAAAGGGAGCAGACACCACACTTGGTGGTGATTTTCAAGTGTAGGACACTAGCCTGCACCTATAAAAGCCACATATTTTTGCTCATAGCTCCATTTCTGTAGCTGCAGGTAGAGATGTCATGGCTTTTATCATATTCTGCACTAGCTCCTGGCTGTGCTGGCTGGGGTCTTGCTACTGCAGCTGGAGATGCTCTCAAAGAGCAGGAAAGAAAGTGGGAGAAGACTGGGGAGGAAAGAGAAAGATCAGTGCATAGTGCCTTGACGTCAGTCAAACCAATAGAGCTGATTCGGTTTTGTTACTTAGAGGAAATGAAGTAAAGCCTCCTAGTGCCTGGAAGGAGCAAGTCACACTGCTGTTGCAGGGCAGGACCCCAGGGTGCAAGGACCATCCTCCAGCACTCCCAGTGCAACTGGTGGTGCAGTCTCCTTCTGCACGATAGCTGGCTGCAGCAGCCAACACCACCACTCTCTTACCTGCTACAGTTAACTGCTAATCAAGGTACAGACTAAACAAGCCAGGTCTCAGGCTAATTAATTACAAATAAATGAACATTCCCATTGGAGAAAGTGGACATTTGCATGGCGCTTATAAGATGGTTTCATGAGAGAGACTTTGCACCAACATCAGCGACAGCAATAGTTTCCCCGCTGAGCTGTTAACGCTGAAGATGGCACAAAGATCTCCCCAACTCTCAGGTTGTTCAACATTCTGTAGTTAAACAGTTGCTTTAATTAGAAACTGCAGGAAGCTGACAAGGAAACACATCATGAAAAGCTGTACGTAGACCTTGCAGCAGAGTGAAGAGGGGCATAAGGCGACAAGCGCTCATGTGTACTCGGTGCCCTGCAGAGACTCCTGCCCCAGGGCCAAGCTGCCTGCACGGGCTGGGGCTTATCTGAAGCACCATGTTGTAAGTGTCTCTCAAAGACATGCACAACAGTCACGAGATGAGACTTTCCCTTAATTTAATAAAATAGACATGAAACATTTATTTATGGAAAAATATTCTACAAGATATCAGTTTGACTTACTTTTAACATTCTATTGATGATGGCATCTTGACTCATATATCACTGAATGAACACTTAAAAAAACCTTAATTTAAGAATGTACTCTGGCAAGAAAAATGGATGTAATTACTTGATCAAATGTTTCTTTAAGGTTTTATCTCTGTCCGAAAATGCTAATATTCACTGTTTCGCTTTCATCTCCACAGTAGCTTAAATGAGCAAGTATTTTTTCAGCAGAAGAGTCTTGTTAATTCATTTTCAGGATCAAAAAAGTTATTCTGATCCTGACACAACTATGATGAAATATGAAATAGGCCTGTACAATATATCCTATGACAGAGAATCTGGATAAAATTTTAGGCCTCCTACTAGCAATAACTGTTTGTATTTACATAAATAATGCTGTGCTTAGAGGCCTCATTCTTCTAGCTACTGTACACAGCATGTATGCAGAAAAAGTCTCTAACAAGAAGATTTTGAAGCCAAAATATATTTATAGGAAGGGCAAGTTGTTTGTTTGTTTCTTTTTAATTAGATTGCAAGACATTTAGAAAGTATATTTACACAGCAATTTGCATTCACCTGGATATTCGGAAATTCACTAAAATATAGTGAAAATATAGTGAATGTAATATAATGTAAAAGAAATTAGACATGCTTGTATATGAATTTGTATATGTATACACCTATTTGTTATATGTATTTATATATTAAAGAGTCAAAGATATATCTAATTTCCTTGGCATTTTCCTGTCTGTCATTCTTTTGCAGCATTACATTGTATGGTATATTAAATTGTATTTTCACAGAATAGGAAGTAGAGAAACATTAAAATTGTTGCTTTTGGTGAGAATTGCTTTTAAAAAAAGAGGACAGCCAAAGAGCCAGTGAAGAAATGAGACCCTGCTATGCAGGCAAACACTTTAGGGGCTGGAGGAAGGGAGGAAGGCAGGGAGGAAGGGAGGGAGGGGAAGAGG
>VZSV01000083.1:3366147-3410286 GCA_013398735.1 Nothocercus julius | reverse complement strand
AATGGTTGTGGAGTCTCCTTCTCTGGAGATCTTCCAAACCTGCCTGGCTGCGATCTTGTGCCATGAGCTCTAGGTGTCCCTGCTTGAGCAGGGGGGTTGGACTAGCTGATCTCTAGAGGTCTTCTTCACTGGCACTGTTGTGCTGTGGCCTCTGACATCACTGTAAATTAACAAAATATCCAGTTCTGTATTTCTTTGAGCTAAAGCAACAATTCAGCTTAGAAACTAAATTAAATTTTGTGTTATCTGAACACAAACATGCCTGATATAATTACCATCTCTATTTTCCTCTTCCCTCTTCCTTTACTTAAAATCTGTTCTAGCTTACATCTTCTAGCTGTTCTAGCTTACATTTTGTATGTTGGTTCTTAGACTGAAGTAAAATCTTATGGACAAATTCTAAAGTTCTAAATATAGTGGTAACTATGGTAGTATAAACAACAAATAACATTTTGAAGTAGCATAGCTAAGGAAACCATATTTGTATCAGTTTCCCTGTACTGCTTGCTTTCAATCTGTATCAAAAATACAGATTATTTTGCAACACTTCTTTAAGTATCCTCTAATTCCTGTGTATGTGATAAAGCTGTGAATCTGAAGAGTCATCTGATTTGATTGTATTTTTTCCCATATAAAAAGACTAATAATAGGTTAAGACTCAAAATGTCAAAAAATACATTATTTATATTCCATCTTCTCTCTTTATTTCCCCATTAATTCCTCTCTTTTTATTTCAAGGCATTAAAAGTGGTATAAAATGATCAGTAGTCAATGTAGTATGTCTCTAGTATTGCAATACCTCACACAGTGGGCCTGATAAATTGCCTGTGGTTTCAGAACATTACATAGCTCTCATTATCTTTTTCTGCTACAAAGAAGAGGTAGAAAAGCAACATCCTTCCTCTTATATATCATACTCTAAATGTAATATAAAACAGCTGTATTAGTACTAACCTTTATAATTAGCGAAAAAAAAGGTCTAAATAGAACCTTTTAATAAAGATTGGGCATAAATTAAGCCAGTGTTATGTCCTTTTTACTCTCAAGGGATGGTTAAATCCTAAAATAATCTACATATTTCTTCCAAAAGTACAGTGGCAATAAGGCTGCAGTAAAAATAACAGAAACGCTTCTTCAAGTTGCAGCAGGACTTCCTGTCGTCCTGTCTTCATCTTCTACAACTTACACATATGTATATACACATATAACCTAACATGCTTTAGTTATCATTCTTTCCTCACAGTGAGAGCATGGATTTGTATCAGTCATTGTTCCATTTGCCTTTACTGATCATATTTCCTTTTCTCTAAATTCGCTGAATGCTTTGTTTGAAACAATTTGATCATATCTTTCTGTCAGGTCTATCTCAGGCTCTCTCTAAACTGTTTTCCTTTGCTTTCCACCAACCTGTACTAGTTAAAGTTTTTACTCAAACCTTGTAATCCCACTTTCGCAAATCTTTCACTCTCTGTACATATAACACATGCATTTGATATTCCAAATCCGCATTTGATATTCCAAATCCTTTACAGATTAAAGATTGTCCTCTGTCTTTCTTGTGTTTCCTCATTAGCTTCAGAGTCAACATGAGTAACTTTCCTTTTCAAACTGCCTCACCAATTACTTTTTGTAAATGTGATAATAACATAAATAACACATCGATTAGGCAGGCTCTTAACCTACATATCAGAACCCCCTAATAAATTAACACATTAAACATACTAACACTCAGTCTTTATTATATTTTTTTTTAACCTCCTTAAGTCTATCCTTAAGCAGTGAAAATTCACTTCCATCTATTTTTTTTCCTCAGTTATTTAAACCTAACCTGCATGTATTTTCCTCACTCATATGCATCCAGAATGTTGCTCAATGAATTTCTTAGATGACAGTTTGGATAATGCTGCCCCTTTCTTTATATTCCTTCACCGGCTTTCTTTCCCCAGTGCATCAAACAAATATTTCTAAATATTTCTAAAGCACTTCCTTAAAGCCCACTTTTAAAGCACTTCCTTATTTACCTCTACCTTGTTATTTATTTTAGAGATGCTAATGACCTCTTTTAATTAGCTGATGATACTAGCCTCATGTCCACTTAGTAGATTTTCCAGCATTCATCATTCTGGTTTCTTTGGCATTATTCTGCAGGTTGAGCAGGTACTCCCTGTGAACATTTCCTTAGTTACCTCATTATGCTCCCTCAAATACTGCTTTTCTTTTATATTGGTAAAAAGGCTTGACAATGATGAGATTGCTATTGTGTTAAGAGTACTTTTCATGTCTCATTCTATTGTAGAATTCTCCCATCTTTTGCTCTCTTTTTGCTGTCCTGATTAATACTTAGATTCATTCCCTTTAGGTAGTGATGGTTTCTTTCTTTTGAGCTTTTAAGGATGAAGTTGTTTCTCTGACTAGAGCTCTCAAGGGCTGCAGTGACACAAACAAATAAAATTCGAATGAACATGCTGCTTCCAAGTACACTTTGCTCTTGGCATACCTGAGTGATTCTGCTGTTAATTCTGTTCTAAATGTTCAAGCTATTCAGCTATTAAGGCCGTTTAAGAATAGACATTTTTGGAATGTTTCTTGAGGAGTCAGGAACCTCACAGAACATGAAGCATAAGTGCAAATTTGGTCATGTAAAAAGTGGATCAAGATACTCAAAAGCCAAGGCTACAGATCAAAGCATTGAACGCAATGTAGGCACAGCCTACGTTTTCTTGACTCACTTTTAATTATGTTCAATGAATTCCTTTTCCACTAACTACGTAAATTGAGAATGCTACATATGGAAAATTGGAAGCTTAAATCCAAAATTTCTGAATAATATCACCTAGCGTGATCACCTGGAAATTTTTTTGATATCTTTTCCATCCTATTGAAGGCAAATAATATGACTATGTCATAATGCCCAGCCTTTCGGCTTTCAGCAATGCTGACATTTGTAAGTCTGCTGCATTTTGTGGATTAATTGGTTTTATAGGATAGAAAAATCAGAGTATTGGGCAATGGTGCTCAGTTATTTTATATTTGGACCTCATTGCTGACACCTTCTCAAAATCTCTCCAGGTTTATAGCTACTGTCTCTTAGATTATTATGTTCTCATTTGCTATATTGCTTCTTTCATTTTCCTAGCAACAACTGCTGCCTCTTTCTTATCTCTGTTCTGTCACCATCACCTCCCTCAGAACAAGAAGGGAGCTCTAGTTAACCACTCAGGAGTGACTCACTCAGAAATAAGTCAATGAAAATCTTGTAAGTTCCTAAGAATTCTTTGAAACATTTTAAAAATATTTTGGTGACTTTGGGACAATTTCTTAGATTTTCCTTTCAATTCATATTCAGTTATCTTTCTTCTCTTTCATCCACAAAAATATACCTACTGTTAATAATAAAATATCATTGTTACCTGTAAAGTTCCTTCACTAGTGTGCATTAGCAATTGCAATACAGTGTGTGTATTTCTCTTTTCCTTTCTTTTTCCAGCCTTTCTTTCTGCTTTTCATTGTTCTCAAGCTTAGGGCTAGATCTCTTTAAGCTTTATATGATTGCAGAGAGTGTCTGAAAATATGTGTGAAGCTAAAGACTTTTAGCTTTACGCATCTCTCAGAATTCCTTCAGAATATCTTTTGAACTTCGTTTTATAGGAATAGTCAATAAGAAATTGGATTGCATGGTGCAATTATAATATCTAGATGTACCTCTTAAATAAATTTAAGAAATTTAAGTGGGAGTCATCCCTGTATTCTCCTAGATATAGGTTTATATATTTTTTAATGCCACTCATTAAATACATTTCCAATGAAGAGGGGGAGGATTATTGAGTATGCTACCCTTTCCATGCTTTAGAAAACTATTCTTGTCAAATATTGATGCTTTATTAATTGATTTTTTTTTTCTACAAAAATGTGGACTCTTGTAGAACACGGAATAGCTCAGAAAGTGAAAATGGGGTGTTACTTCATGAGATTTTGCTACAGGTCCAGAAAATGTGACTGATGATATATTGATTTTTCCTTCCCATAAACACAGAGCCCTTGGATATTTGACGTGGAACATCACTAGAAACAAGAAATGAAAAAAAAAAAAAAAAAAAGAAAAAGTATATTTTCTATTACTAATAAGCTACCCTTTTTGACCTTCAGCTTCTTTTCTTTTATTATTCAAGCAGCTTCCAGTATCATTGTCTCTCACATCTCATATATGCACTTTATTGAGCTTGCCTTTTCAAAAGAGATCAGATATTATCACCATTTTACAAATAAGGAACTTGGACAGACCTATTCACCTCATGCAGTATCAACATCCTAAATACTTAGCTAGACGTCTAGGCCCCCTCTGCCCTAGGCACTTGGAGATAACATGTTTCAGGTCCAAGGTTAGACGGAAAGTGACCTCAGAGAACGATTTGCAGATTAAATGTCATTATTGGGTCTTAATGGACAGGTTATTCTACTCTTGCTCTGAAGACTATGGAACCTTCCAGTGCTTTCAACAAGAGTGCTTAAGCACATTCCTCTCTGCATTCCTCTCTACATTTCTCTCTACATTCCTCTCTACAGTGGCATGGACGGGCTTGTGTGGATATAGGTACTCCTGCTCCTAATCATACCATTTCATCTTAAACAATATATTTATGAAGTCACAGTACAAATATTTTGGAATGAGATGTTGACTCCATCATCGTACAAGGAATGAAAGAACCATCAGTTCAGGAATATACTGCTGGCACAAACAGATAGTATCCTTTAAGGATGTGCATTCTTACCTATCTGGTTATCTTTCCACTTTCCTTATTTTGCTCCAGTCCTCTCTTTTTCTCAAAAAAAACCCCACATCATTCTTCTATATACTAACATACCAGAAAAATTTAAAATGTGAACATAAAAAAGCTGGCAAATGTGAATTCATAAGTCTTGCAGTAATCATAAATCATGCATAAGGTGGCTATGAAATCAAGTACAGTAAAGCATTACTGAGAAATACTATGCACTGCATACCCAGCAAGAAGAAATTATAATCAGAGCAGGAACAATAACTGTAAATTTTCTGACATTTGTATATTTATAATCTTCTGATGCTGGATGTTTTGAATTAATATATTTATAGTTTGGAGGAGCTATGGTAAGATCAAAAGCATTCCTCCTGCAAAATAATTCCATCAGGAATAAAGACAATAAAAGGTATTTTCTGTTGGAGTTTACAACAACATTAAATTCATTTTATGCGGACTTATGCTGTATAAGAGATGCTCAGCTTTTGAAAAGAAAGAAGTAAAGAGCTGTCTCTTTTGGGGGAAAGATAAAATGATACAAGCAACCTGTCAGGAACAATTATGCTGATTCATGTTGTAAACACCATTACAATGTATGCTCACTGGAAAATTTAAAAGTATGGCATTTAGTGCATCAGATTTAGCCTTGTCATTGACAATATCAACAGGTTAGTGAGGTTTGCACACATCTCCCAGGAGAAAAAAAATGTATCAAATTACAGCCCTTTCAAAAAAATTATTTATACTCTGAAAATCAAATTTAAATTGAGTAAAGTATCAGTTAAGCATTTTCTTTTCAACATGTCACTGGATCTTATGTGCACTAGGACACAGCAGTACATGGCAGTTGTATAAAACCACCCATTGTGCTAACTTATTTAATCATAGCTATATGAATAGAGCTTTGAAACTTATTTGGATGTAATAGTCAGCATGGGCCCTGAATAATGGAAATGTATAATTACACAGCCCTGGAGTAAGTTTGAGTGCGCACCATGACCCAAAAAGTTGCATTTCAGTCCTCCACCTCCCCTTGCTATGGCAGAGCAACAGCCTGAGCCCAGTTTACACCAACTGTACTTACATGTCCTCCTGACAGCTCAGCTGCAGGGAACAGCATCTTGGAGCCAGACCCATAGAGGCCTCTTATTTCTGCCTCCTCTACCCCTCCATTCATCCTCACAGGTACAGGACCCTGGGGAAACAGTGGATGAAAGGTGGCTGCTCCTCTTATTGCTCCATGAACAGACCAGCAGTGTTGCCAGCCTTGCCTTGTGCCCCCATCTTCAGAGGCACTGAAGCACAAAATTCAACTTTTGGTGCTGTGTTTGTATATTGAAGAAATAGGGGGATATTTCCATGCAATTGGATTAACCTCCCTCCTTGTGTGACCAGTTCCTTATGTGCTACTCACTGCAGTCAGGCATATTTCAAGTCTTGGAGCTCACTGATTTTCAAGGACTATTTCTGCACCAAGCATCCCAGAAAAGCCTGGGCTGAAGTGGGGGGACAGATGATGATCCACACCAGTTGTAGCAGAGCAATGTCACAGCTCATTGCTCTCCGCTAAGAGGGCAAATAGCTGGTGCTGTCTAACCTGTAATGTGCATTCTCTGTCTCTACTATTAGCTACCTTAAGGCAGAGGAAGAAAATCTACTTATTATAATATTATACTAGTGACACTATAACTAAGATTGAAAACGGTTATTACTCGCTTAAATGACTCCAAATAAAGTTCCTTACTTGTTTTCACTTTCTGCTCAAAATGAAGTATTAGAAGGATATTAACTCTTTGAGGAATAATCGCCTTGCCTACCTAGGGCTAAAATATCGGGCAAAAACCTCTTCTGTTTCACAGAGTTAAGCTTAAATTGAGAGAATTACATCCTTTAGCTTCACAGTCCTTATGCCAGACAGAAGGTAGGAAGGAAAGGTTAAAATGGATCTTATTGCTGACCTACCTAAGAGGATTATAGAGAAGATGGAGCTGCTCTTTTCAGGGGTTGGCATCGGAAGGAAGAGGCACAGCAGACGCAAGTTCCAACAACAGCATGTACAGTTAGATGCTGAAGGAAAAAAAGATCACCCTTAGGGTGTCAGGGAACAGATGTCCCAGAAAAGATGTGGCTTCTCCATCCTTGGAGATATTCGAAATGTGAATGGGCAGGTGTCATTCAGAGTTCCGATAAAACACATATTCGGTGATTCTTTACCTTTTGTTTTACTCACTCAGGTGTGTGTTTCAGCTTTTCTCTTGTCTTGTGTTGAAACCTCTTCTCTAGCTCTACCCCTCAGATCATACCAGCTAAGCTACTGTGATCTCAGCCTACCACATCCCTATGGGATTGCAAGAAATTTTCTTCCTGGAGGTTATCTAAGCATGGAGAGAACTTTACTTTCCATTGCTAAGATGATGTATTGGGCAGGTAGACTAAAATTTAGTTTAAACCATGTTTTTTTTTTTTTTTTTTTTAATCAATGAGAAACATGCCAGAAAAAAATTCTGCTGCACTTAACTTCTGTGGTACAAATTTCTGTTCTGCTACTGCTAAGATATAAATTTGTTCAGTATTAAAGCACTGCATGACTGATAAGTGATGTTTTTCATGTCATGTATTTGCTTAACTAGACGTTTACACGCAAAATCTGAAAATCTAATCTATACACTATGCATGGCAGAACGCCCAGGTAGATGAATGCAGTCAACTCATCTGGCCTTATAATCCCTAAGTTTTTATTGAGTCAGACTAACGGGAATGATGGGAGGTGCTGCATTTCCTCACCATTTATGTGCTATCAATCAGAAACACTCTGCTTTCCAACATTGATTCAAAGAAAAGGGAAAAAGGAACTACAAAAGGAGAAAAAAAGCAAGTGAGAAATTTTGCCCTTTCCTAAGAACACTAGCTTTCTCTCTCTTTTCATTTGTGGGCTCATTTAAAAAATTGCAAGTATGATTAAGTAAAGAATCCTGTATTAATGCATATCAATGTATAAAGAAAAAATACAGAAAAATATCCCAAGATGAACAATCAATCCAATACTCAGCAGGCTGTTGATTAACACTTCAGAAGCTATGGCATTTTACTAATGAAGACAATAGAGGGGTCTCCTGTACACTAAACGAAGGCTTAAAATCAGTTTACTTCTGTTAATAAATAAATAGCTGTTTCTTGTGTCTTTTTTTTTTTTTTTTTTTAAGTTTAAACTTAAGCTTGGCAGACATATTTACCCACAAAGGTTCCTCATTTTTCATTTTATGAGTACAGTTGGGGCAGATCCCTTTCAAGTTAAGAAATACCTGAGAGAAGAATTATACTTTAACTTCCACATCATTAGCTATTTGCTTAAATCTCACAATGAAATTTATACAAGTTGATGGTCTCAAATAAATATGTTTCTAGCCTAGGAGATAAAAAGTGGTTGAAAACACAGAATCATCAACCTTCTAATTAACGTTCTTCCAGTCATTAATCACAAATAACATTTTTTACTTGTCCTTGACATGAACTACTGTTTTGCCTTTTCTGTTTATTTATACTTACTGCATTATTCATTTATAAGCTGTTGTTGCAAAGCATTTGTGATATCAGAAGTATAACACAACAATATACATGTATACCAATATATATATATTATCTAGAAATCATATGTGAGTTGGTCTAACTCTTATCTTAAAGACCCATCATCTCCTAGTGAGTGCATATGCCAGAATGTTCTAAGTAATAGCCTGGATTTTTTCTTTAGCTCATATGGTTTTCTAAAGTACTGTCTGTCAGTATCTCTCCAGAGAAGACAGCACCACCATTTCACCATTTCATTTGTCTCTTCTTCACTCCTTCTCCAGCCACAGACCTTCATGCACTTCTGTGAATCAATGCTGGCCCCATGACTGAATGCTCTGGACAGAGGGAAACCGAACAGAAGTATCCTTCACTGTTCAGTGTTTTCTTTTTCATCATGCAACGACCTTGAGCCACAAAACAAATATGCATACCCAGAAATAGATACAGATACACTTAAGCATCTCATTTGTACACTACTAAACATGATTTTGCCATCAGTAGTAGAAAACTCTGTGTTGACCTCAGCACTTGCCTGCACTTCTCTTGGCTTGAGCTGATTTTAGCAAACATTTAGCAGTCAGAGGACTATTGCATAAGTACGCTTAAGTTTTAGTTTGGCTTTGTGCTGTAGTGTGGTATGACAGCTATTCCTAATTAGTAGATAGTAATAATCTTTTATTAATCTTTTATTAATCTTCATTAAAATATCTTTTATTATTTTATTTTGCATGAAGTGAACTGTGGTCAGCAACTGGTCATCAAAGCAGTGCAACCTTGTCAGTTAGGTAAAATGGTTTCCAAGGATAACAGAAAAACAAGGATAATGTTGAATAGCAAATAAATAAAAAAGAGCAAGTAAGGAGACTGCATTAGAAAATATAAAAAGAATTTCAAGTGAGGCACAGAGGAAGAAACTTCTACCAACACAGCACTTCTAGCAAATCCTTTTTGTCTCTTGACAGTCTGGCTCCACCTGTCCTCACCTTCTTCCTGAGGAGGACTGGCCTCAGGACTTGGAGCAGAGCAAGGGTAAGCACAACATAGAGGAGACAAGCAGAGACTAGAAAGCCTATGCTGAACTATCTGAACAGTATATTGACTGTTAGCATTATCTAAATGGATTGATAATAACTTGTATTTTGATTAGACTGTTAGGACCTAAGTTACACTAACATTAGGTTCTTGCTTCTGCATGTACAGTATGTTCACCTTGAGTCTAGCAGCATAATGGAAATTAGGTATCAAAATCCAAGATGGCATCATTCCTTCCAGCCATATTTTACAAGAAAAGCAAACTGGCTTAGGAGGATTGTCAAAACAAAAACCTTTGATAGCCAGTTCCAAAGGGAAGCTTGTGAACTCTGAGCTGAACAGATGCCTTCCTACTGTCTAATTTTGTAAAGCTGTGTGCAAAACATTCTTCTCATTTACATTTCCTATCTGGCTTTGACAATTCCTTTCACCTTGGCGTTCTTATCCTGAAAATCGCATATTTCTCCACATATTGGTTATGCAGGCACCCGAGGCTGGGGTCAGGAACCTTAGAGCATTACACACAGCAAAACACACTGTTACAGTGCCAGATCTACCTGTGAAATAGCTTGAAGTCCAACACCTGCAGCTTTCCTGCTCCTCTGCTTCAGATGGCTATACTAGAAATGCTTCCTTCGTTTGAAAGAGCTGGAACAAAGCAATAAAGAGTGGACGAAATTCTAACGAAAATGGTACTAAAATTTCAGAATGAGTCAGTTAGCATCACAAAAGATAAAAAGTAAAAAAAAAAAAAAAAAAATCCTTTTCAGTACTCTTTTACATTACTTCTAAAGTGTACCATTCATAGGTGGACATAGCAAGAGTATTGGAAAGTCTGAGACTCCCGCACAGACAGTTTTGCTCTGTAAAGCTCACAGTGCTCATGACAAATATGGCAGCTTTTCACCTTGCTCACATCAAATGCAATCAGGTAAACAACAAATCTGGTTTAATTCTCCAAGATTTCGAGGTCAAACAACTGTTACTTCTTGTGCTCTAAATTTGTCCTAATTCATTCATTGTAGTCTAGGCCTCCACTGAAATTCAAAAAAAAAAAAAAAAAAAAAAAAATCATTTTTGAATTTGAGCTCCAAAATATTTTTGCCAAAATTAAGTGGTTAGTCAATGTATTCTGGGTCTAAATAATGTGGTCCTGTGTAATCAAACCTTTAAAAATAATTATTAAGCAGGTTAATTAATGAATCCCCACCAGGAAAAGAAGCACATGTGCTTTCCTTGCAACTTGCGTCAGATAAATTAGTCTACTTTCTTCATAGATGAGTAGTTACTGTGGAATAATTAATCTACTGTAAATCCATACACTAGTTAGTTCTGCAGTAGTTTATTTCTCTAGCCATGTCTGTAGGGAATATTTTGCTTCCTGAGGTTGGTGTTTCCTCCTGATAGCCATGTTTTTATTCATTTGCTACAACATCTTTCCCTAAAATCATCAGCATTTCATTGCCACTGTGAATAACTTACTGACAAAAATGTCTTTTTTTCCTCCCCAAAAGTCTTAAAAATATTTTGCAAACAACCAATATGCTTTATATGACATATTTGAAAGCTTATTTAAAACACACACATACCAGGGCATGCTCAGATTGCCTAAATATTTTAAAGCCTTGAATCATTTTGAATGCCCAGTATGAGGAACCTGACTAGATTCATCCTTGAAGCTTTTAAGCCTTGCAGAAAATAAGGCCCCTGCATACAAAATCAGTAGTCAAATTGGCTAAAAATGGAACAGTGCCAAATCACAAGTGCACTCTGAAAACTGTGGCTGATAACTTCACATTCCACCAGATGTGCATGGAGAATAAAAGCATATAAACACAGTAGATTAAGAGCTAATATATACTTTGAAGACTTCTGAGCTGAAAATTATTTACTGTTCCTCTTAGTAGGAATCCAGTCTACCATATGCAAATATGCCACATGTCAATACTTCTGGAACTCTTTAAATACTTTTGATTCAAAATCCTTTAAGTAGGTTTCTTCCAAATGAGACAGTCTGTCTCAAAGCAGTTTGGTAATTAGTTAATCCTCAACTATTGCAAATATTAGCTTTTTAGAGAAAAGTCAAGAATTTAGCACAAATACTCTTGCTAAGGATAAATAAGACCTGACAAAGATATCAGAGATTTATGAAAATCATGTTTTAAAACTTCACCGGACATTTCAAAACCTTGTTCACATTGATTTTAGATTTTTAGGCTCACTTCACCTCACCTCTTTATGAATATTCACCATTTGATACACTTGAAGTACCTCATTTCTAAGCTACCAGCAAGCACGGGAGCTTGTCAACCTGTTTTGTTCTTCATTAAGCACCTGAACTATTTGCTGTAGAATTCACAGAACTTCTATTGATGTAGTTCTGGGCATAATATCCCATTTCTGCATCTTTTTGGTGAGTGGTGACCATCCTAAGACTGATCATGAAAAACTCTCCCAACAGTTTGCTCTGTGATTAGGGCATTTATTTTTCGTTTGCTTTTTACTAATTATTTGTGTAAGTTTCTCACTCTATGGTAAAGAGTTTGTACCAACTTAGACTGTCACAACACCAGATATATCAGTGGCTTTTACAAAATACCATCAGTTTTTAGGCAACATAATGACAAATACAGAAACACCCACATCATTTTTCTCCTATTCTGCCATTTATATTTTAAATTTGGTTGCTCCTAAAGCAGATAATCATAGCTGTTCAAAATGCAACTTAATATAGAGTTTGGGGCATTTGACTTTTCCAATTTTCTGTACAAATATTAGCCAGCTATACTAGCTCAGTGGCATCACCTGAAGGTGCATCTTACAAGCTAACAGCAGGAAACAGCGGAGCCGGTCCCTTCAAGGGAACTTTACATGATTCAACTTGAGACTCACGATGAACTGTTGGTTCCCCTCAAAGGCGAGATTTTCACAGCATGTTCTCATTAGGTTTAAAAACACTTCATTACCTTTGTACTGCTTTTTCATTCAGGAGCTAAAGACTGATTACTTCTCAATGTTTATTTTGCTGAAATCTCTTCTTTTATAGCTTATCTGAAAGCTCTAAGGCTTACTGTCACCTGGGATAAATTACCACAGTCCTACCAGACTGAATACAATTGTACAATTTATCCAAGAAGAATTGCAGTCAGAGAATTTTGAAAGACAGGCATTGTATCACTTTGATAGCTATTTACTTTAACGAACTCTAGCTTTTTATACTCAATAACACAGGGCCCAGTCCATCCAGTATTCTGACTCTTACCATATGCAACATAAGTTGCTTCACTGAAGGGGATAAAAAGCAGCTGCTATGTACTATAGTCTGTGATAGATTC
Source organism: Nothocercus julius (assembly GCA_013398735.1). Lineage (NCBI taxonomy): Eukaryota > Metazoa > Chordata > Aves > Tinamiformes > Tinamidae > Nothocercus > Nothocercus julius. The sequence goes on along the minus strand of VZSV01000083.1, from coordinate 3,397,577 downwards.
TGGTTTAAGATCTGAGACATGAGATGTTGTCATTCTTGTAACAATTCTCCATGGGCTTTAATAGTATAACTCAAACATTCTTGTTACCCATATCAATCTACAATTAATAACTGAAGCACACTGTATTTTTGCCCCACCAATATCCTGTAATTGTTATTTCAAAATATAATTTCAAAATTGTACACAAAATTCTTCATCAGGTTGGAAAAAGTCACCTGTTATGGCCACCCAATAGAAATGTAATCTACTTCATCACCGTTCATATAAAATGACATGGAGATAGAGCAGCCCTTGACCTTTTGTAACAACAGTTTTATTTTCTCTCTTCCTGAATAAATTCTGCATCATGGCAGAGGCATTGAAAAACTTACACCAAATCTCTACATTCTCCTGGGAATTCCCCGGATTTCCCTTCAGTTCCTTCTTCATTTCTCTCTAGTGAAATCCAGATACCTCTACAGCTTCAATGTTTTACATTTGCTAACAGTTGAATTCTCCCTACTCATACAGGCATTTTCTCAGCCTAGGGGTCTCCACCTTGAAATTTTTCTTGGATACTGCAAGAAAACGTTTAAGTAATTTTAAGAGTTTTGATTTTTGAACTCCCTGTCTTGTTAGTAGTTCTTTAATTTTCTTACTAAACAAAAGCAATTCTTCAATATATTTCTTTTGCTTCCCTTTCAATAAAATTTTGAAGTACTGATGACTATTTAAGATCTGTTTTTGAATGAAACTTCTGCCCTCTGCATTTTAAGCAGACAAAACTAGTGTCAGTTTGTATGCAGTGTTATCTGATCACAGAATCACAGAATGGTTGAGGTTGGAAGGGACCTCTAAAGATCATCTAGTCCAACCCCCCTGCTCAGGCAGGGTCACCTAGAGTACGGGGCACAGGGTTGCATTCAGGCAGATGTGGAGGACCTCCAGAGAGAAGAAAAATCCTTTGATCCTTTAAAAGAAAAATCCAGGGCATTTTTTCTTGCTATGGATCACAACCAAGTGTTATCTAATTTGCAGAGGACAAGGAACATCAAGGAAAAACAAATAAATAGATTATGAAGTGTGATATACTAGCACAAAATAATAATTGCCAATATATAATATGAATCATACATAGCCATTGCACTGACCTGAATGAATGTAAAGCTTAGAATTGCTGGGGAAGCTAACAACAATTTGAGAGAAACATCAGGAATTAAAATCTAGAGTGTGCTGTTAAATTCAAAGATATCCATCCTATATTAATGAAAAAAGGAACATACTGCTTGTCATGAAAGGTGCAATAGTGCAAACTCATATCCAATAAAATATCTGAATCTAAATAATCTGAATGAGTCTGAATTTATTCCCACAGATCACTAACTTGAAATTAAGAATTTCAGGAAATCTCTGGCGTATATTTCTCCAATTTATTTTCTATCAGGCAGGCTTTGTCAGCAGTTTCAGAGACTTATAATTCCCTTTATAAAAAGACAAATTGCTGTGCTCCAATCGATAAACTGAAAATATCTTCGCAAAAGATCTTCACATCCAGTACAATTTCTTTGTATTTTTCCAGCTGTTTCTGTGCATAAGAACAGTGCAAACAATGGCTCTACCTGCATTTAGAATGGAATAAAAATCAATTGCATATAGGCCACCATTATTTTTTCTCCGTTCAAGCTGTGACACAGCTCTTAAAGAAATAATCCATCACTGCTACATATTTGCTCCACAGCTGTGACAATAAATTCCTGACTCTGTTCTCACCTTACCCCAGCCAGCTCCATGGCCTTCACTGGAGTTACCCCTGATTTACATCATTCTCAATGAAATGAGAATTGGCTGGAAGAAATAGCCACTACTGGGTTCACTCTATAGTGTATCTATGAAATATGGAGTGTTTTAGAAGTTTTGTTTCCCTTACTTTATTTTAAAAACCTTAATTCACCAAGGATTTAATTTTCAAGCACAGAATTGTCCTTTTAATTCAGAAGCACAAGACATGCACATAAATTAGTCACTCTTTTTAAAACTTTGAAGTTTGCAGTGTTAATGTTAACTCTTGGTGTATCTGCTATTACCTTGCTTGAGATGAGCTGTTCTGAATTTCCTCTCACATAAATCTAAGGCAGACCATACCTAATCCTATGACAGAAAGACTATGCTACATAAAATATAAACATGGGTAGGAAATTTCACCATAAATATTTATGCGTTAGTACTTGAAGTTTTCTATTTTTATAAATGCATTAGGTTCTACTAGAGATCTTTAACACATAATTTTCATTTCAAATACGCTATTTGAAAATTCAAATATATGTAAGATTCAAAGTAAGGCCTAACTAAATGAATATATTGTCATGTATAATAACATCTGCAGAGAGAAAAGAGGTAAAAAGCAGATATTCACCTCTGTTTGGATGATACTAAGATTTTACTGTTTTAAGAAGTAATATTGGCCTTCAAAACATCAAGGTCAATTGCTCAGTTGCACTGTACAATTGCTCAGTTGTACAATTTTTATGGGTTTAAGGATGAGGTAATTTAAGGCCTGGTCTCTTCACAAACAACTATGATAACTGAATGCAAACTGATCTAAACATTTCAATTCCAACCAATAGCATTTTACCTTCCCTTGCATTCATTTTAAAAGACATGACTGTTCCAGTCTATGGAGACAAAAATATACAGGAAGATTGAGGAAAAGAGAGATGTTCTGAACTCAAGTTAGTCAAATGAGTAAAAAAATACTTGATCTGTATTCCAGCTCCTTGAAACTAGCCATCCCTGGATGGGGATTCCCTAGCATGAGGTTAACGAAAGCTGCAAGCTCCTGGCACAATAGTTATGTCAGAAGGGAGCCTTAGGAACTGGCCTTGAGAGGATAAATACATAAATGACTCTTTTGTTGCTTTTGATGACAGCTGGGAATCTAGCCCACTTACACAGTTATTCACGATCGTATTTTTAAAAAAGCTAAAGCATAGGGAAATTTTCCTGCTATGGCTAGACCATTTTTTTTTTCTCTTTGTCAAAGACTCCCCATAACCTTTCATATAAAGAGCACAGGAAATGACAATGCTGAATTGAGATCCTTAGTTTATTATCTAAGATGTAAGCTCTTCTGCTTTGTGATACTGTATCAGTATTGCTCATAACCAATAAAAAATTAAGTCTGCCCAAGACAGAAATCTCCTTTTCTTAAGAGTAGAATACAAGATGCTAGAGAGAGACATGCTGGCTCAGTACTCAGGAATATTGCCACTGGCACTTTACGCAGAAAATATCCAGCCAAGTTTTGCCAGAGGGTAACCCTTTAAGTATTTTCTGCTGTGAGTGCAGTAAGCAAGTTATATAGTTAGCAAGGGTGTTTCCTTCTTGTGTTTTCTTCTGTCCTGACTGTGAGAATTGTGACAGCTATCTAAATCAACAGGATTCTGGCAAATATATCTCCCATTTAGAGGACAAGGGAGCAGGGGATGGTCCTGACAAACCAAGCCCTAACCAATCACGAATTTCAAAGCATCTTTTGCAGGATTTTTTTATAAGCCTTTGATAAACATTTTGTTTTAAAACAAACAACTGAAAAAGACAGTAAGTTCCTAAGATTTTTGCAACAGTTGTACTAGGAATATTTCCAAACGTGTATCTCAAGATCAAAAGCAGCTTCACAAATCACCTTCCAAATCACTGCTCAAAGCCCAAAAAAATAATAATCATAAGATTAATATGGAAAATAGATTTAAAGAAAGATAGGACAGATAAAGACAGATATGCTTGTGTTTGTTTTGGTTTAACCACTGGTTTCTGAGCCACCTAAATGTATTAGTGTCCCAAACTCTTTTCTGCACCCAAGGGACACATAAATTTCCTTTTATTTCTTTTCTTTTCAGGCAGAAAGAAGTGCTGAGAACTTCACAAAAACACTTGACTCTTGAAGCAAGAGGCTCAAGACAAAACCGCACAATACTGTTAGCCTTGCAATAAAGTCACATGATTTTGCACCATGGGGTGAGATGCAGCAGTTTGAAGCCAGGAAAAAATGGTTTTGACTGCAGGAAAATAGATTGTTTTGTTCAGCATATGAGAACTGACTGTTTCAGAGCTCGGAATAGCCTCTGAGGAGGCCTATTGTGCCATGTCATATAACTAGTTTTGGCAAATCAAGATTTAGGGCTTTTTTTCTTGTTTACAGCAATACTGTTTATCAAATCATAATGTAGCAAATTTAGTGGTTGGGAAAAAATGATTTTTAAACCACTAAGTTCTATATGGATCAGACTGCACTTTGCATTTTTTATAGCAAAGAAAATCTGAAGGGAGAAAGGAAAAGTAACCTGAAAAACATGGCTGAGAGCATTAAAGAGCAAAATGCTTCAGGTCCTATTTGTCATATTGGACAGTTTGATCTCAGGGAGCCATGTGTAAATCCATCTAATAGGATTCTTTCCTAAGTAGGCCATATTTTATATTTTCAGCCTTTGCCAGGGGTTGGATTTTCCTTTAAAAGCCAGATTACTTTTAGGCCTTCACAGACTGCCTCTTTACTACAAAATGAGTAGAGAACCAGAAGGTGACAGATAACTCTTTGATATATACTAATTTGTCATACTGAGGTAGGAGCAGCTTTTAATGCATGAACAGATACAGTAGAGCACATGGAAGATGGACTTGAAAAAGATCAAAAAGCTATTTTTTTTCAATCAAGCCAAGCAACCGTTTTTAGTGGGGACAAGGAGGCACACATTACTCCACCTGAAACCTGTCTTCCTTCTCTCACACTGTTTCCCATCAGTTCTTTAAGCATCACAGAGATCTGCTCACTACCACAGGCCATGCTGAGATCATCATTATGAATCACTGAGGACCCTTACTAATAAAAGTAGTGAATATACCTATGGGCAAAGGCAGTGTGATGTGATATATGTACATCACCCCACATGCAGTGTGATACACATATACATCCACAGAGCAGGAGAGGGTCAATGCATGACTATCCAGAGGTAAGTATATTATAGCATGTTTATATTTCTCTAAACTGTTTTCTTTCCATGTGATAGACAGAAGATATGGCTGCAGAATCTGAAACAGGGAACTGCAGAATTGCTGCCCTAAAGCCTTGAATCAGGTGCTCAGGTGAATCCCAGACCTGCACAGACAGGTACAGCTGGAGATAAGGATACCAGCTAAATACAAAGTGCAAGCTATGATGGATCTGTATGGCAGAGAAGAAAGGGAGAGAAAAAGGAAAAGAGAAGCTCAAAGTCACATTTAAGGCTGTCTAGACATTTCCCATAGCCTTAAGGATGGGAATCATGACACCCAAACCCAAGAAAGTTAGGAATAGCAGGAATATTAGGGAAAAAATCTACATGGAAAGAGTGGTAAAGCATTGGAACAGGTGGCTCAGGGTAATGGTGGAGTCACCATCCCTGGCAGTGTTCAAGAAATGTGTAGATGAGGCACTTAGGGGCATGGTTTAGTAGACACGGTGATGATGGGCTTATCGTTGGAAATGATCATGCTGAAGATCTTTTTCAACCATATTGATTCTATGATTCTATGAATAGAAGTGAAAGGTGTCAGGCGCAGAAACAAGACCTACAGGCAACTGGAGCAACAGACAACTTTGCTCTTTCTCTGCACAACATCATGGAGACTAAGAGACATGTTTCCTCACTGAAACTCTTCTGTAAACCTAGAAGGAATGCTTGGTAGCGCTTCTTGGAGATGTGTACTAACGGAGCATGGTCCTCACAAAGCATCTCCCACTGCTTACTTCTGACAGTTCACTCTGGTGCTTTCAGACCCTTCATTCTACTTAGAAATTGAGCAAAAAGATATGAAACAAAATGAAAAGAAGTGCATAAAATTGGTAAACACACTATAATGGGAAACTGGTGCTGAAGTTAGTTCTCAGATATATTTCAAACATTATTAGATATGCTTCAGTTTTATCAGTTTCTCCCTGATGGTTTAACCTACCCTCAAACCAATTAATTGTTGTAACTTTTCTGATTTACAGCTTTAAAATCAGATGTCTGCTCTAAATGCAGTTGTCCTCAGAGGAAGCAACAGCAGCCACCTCCCCACATGTCCCCTGGCATGCAGACACTCAGGTGGCTTCCTGGTGCCTCACAGCCAAGGTTGGCCAGCCCTGCACGCAACATGGTGCAGGGCCAGCCAGGGCCAGAGCCACGCCAGCCTTTCCTGACTGCCTGGACCAAATTGGGAATTATGTGGCCTCTTGCCAACCTTGCTTGGAATCCATTTTCTTTGCACCAGCCCAGCAGCATGACATTGATTGGAAAATCTCACCTAAGGGTTTTTAAATGTTCAGAGCCACAAAGGCGAAAGGGTAGACTGAATAAATGGCTCACTCTACCCTGACATACTTCTCTTCTGTGGGTGTTTAAGAGATCCTTTTTATTATCCTGGACAGTAGCAGGAAAAAATGACATAATATTGAGGGAATAGGACATAGGGGCACTAAGGTTACTTTAGAGATGATTCAGATCTTGCCATTAATTCTCTCTACTTGGCAGAACATTTAAAAACTGGCAAGGGACCCTTGCTGGCAGAGCATCCTTACAGCTGCACAGGTGGATGGAAATGAGCAGGAGGCTCTTCCTAGCCCGGTGAGTTGGGATAAGGGACAGGCAAGAGCAGTGGGCTCATGCCTGAATGGCAAAGCCACCCAATGCCACTCAAATGCAGCCTGCTTAAAAAACCAACATACGCTCTCTCCTAGCAGGCTGGCATTGGGTGACTGAGGTATGTCATATGTTGATATTTGGCCTCTCTCTAGAGCAGATGTCTTTTTCGCAGGCCAGGCAGAGAGGATGAGCAATTGATTCAATGGCTAGAAATATGCTGAGAGAAAGAGGAAAATACTGGAGATGGTCCAGCGTTTAATACGTATTTCATAAGTGCATGCGTAAGAAAGGGAGATAATCCTCTCCACAGTTCTTTTAGCAGGTGCTTTTCCTTTTTGGCATTGACAGCAATATTTTGTATCTATGCAGCAAACATGCAGAATAAAATTCTTCTCCTCACTTGCAAAAAATAATTACCCCTTATGTGACTTACAGCTGCTCTAGTCATTCATCAATGCTGTTGTCCTCTTCCTCTAAACCAACACTATTACAGTGTTGCTTCTTCTGGAATGTGCTGAGAAAATTGCACAACCTTCAGACTGACTTTCAAAGAGTGACCGGAGTGCTACACTGGTTTCCTGTAAAAAACACTGATTGCTGAGGAAGATGCTTTTCTATGATCATAAATTAAAAAACCTCAGAGGAAATACTATGCAATATTTTGATGCTGAGGTGATAGGCACAGCTTTCAAAGTCTAAAAATAACCAGATTCAGTGCAAAAGTAAAATTAAAATGCTCCCCAACCTTTACATTTTGCTACTTTGAAAGAAGCAGTTGGTTCCTTTCTGATATGCAGAGAGGATTAGCATTGTAAGTCAAAAGGAGCCAAAGGGAGCCTCTTCCCAAAATACCTGAAAAAGCTGAGATACCTCCATAGCCATCTTTGGGCTAAACACTTCCTGCGTGATAGCTTGTACATAGCTCAAAAAAACTTGAGATCCTGTTAAAAAGGGTACCTATATGAGCTCTTTTCCTGGACAAGCATGTAAACTAATAGCTGAAATCAGACTTGCCTTGCTAACGCTTCTTGCAAGGATATATGGATGCATAAATTCTAAATGAGAATGGACTGTGAGTTTTTTCCTGTGGTTGAGAAAAACTACACAATGTTAGACTTTCAAATGCAGTGGCCTGATTTCCACCCAGTGTAGAGCCTGGTCAGTAGGTTGTGCTGATCTGCTCTGACGTAGGATCTGACTCTGAATTCTTCCTAACTGAAAGTGTTCCTCACTCTTCCTGCTGAACTCACTTACATGGACCACAGTCTCTACTATTCTGGTTTTCACATTTGCTAGGAACATTTTAACTTCAAAATAAATTAAAATATTGTTTGAAATATTGTACGTTTTTGGCCAGCCTGGATTTGGTGAGGACTGGAATTGTCATTTGGATTTTATAAAATAATGCCATTCTACATTAAAATACTTAGGTAAATAAAATTACAGAAGCTATGATTTGATTCACTGTATTTCAGATATTTTAGTTAAATTGCACTAGTAACCTGGAAAGTCAAATGGCCACATTACACCAGTAATATTTTTCCAGCGATCTCTAATCTTATTAGGCATTCTAAGTACATCAACAAGAGTAGTGTAAATAAAATACACTGTTTTCTGATGTTCTTTGATGAGCAGATGTTCAGGGTTTTTGTTGATTCATGTCTGGGATGTTTTTAAAACTTTTCTGCTTGTGTTCCATTTCCTGCTAAAGGAATTCAGAATTGCCCAAATGAAAAGGGACAATTCTGACTGTGTCTGATTGGATAAGACCCAGTTTAGCAGCTGTGTGCTGGTCACCCTGAATGGGCCTGGCTGGTGAGAGGAGAAATTATGTAATTTGGTATTTAGACTACTTGTGAATTCAGCTCTTCGTGCAGACTAAATACTGCACCTCTCTGTATTTCCTATTATTCCTCCTGTCTGGTAGACTGGAAGTGCATTTGAGGACAGAAGATGATGCACTTGACAAACGTCTTTATTTGGCTATTTGGTGATAAATACACACAGAGAACACAGATATTTTTAGTAGCAAACGCCCAATTCTATCTTTTTCTAAACAGATTAAAAATAATAAGAAATCAATATCTATTTTGTTTTCTTTTTCAGGTCTTACATTTCATTCAAACTGGAATGCTAATATATTAAAATATACTGATGATTACTTGTTCACTGTGGAAACAAAACTGCATTTTTCTACATCGAAGCCACAGACTCACATAGAATGATTCTGAAAAATTCTTTCAAGCTAAAAGTAATAATCTGCCATAGTTGTGAAGATTAAAAATAAAAAAAAAAAAAAAAAAAAAAAAATAGGGTGCTCTGGGGTTCTCAAGTAGTGTTTGGGAGCTGAAAATGAATCAGCCTTACTAGAACATGCTGGAAGAAGAGGAAGAAGAGCCCCTTTTCAGTGGTGGCCACCAACAGGACTAGAGGAAATGGCCCCAAACTGAAACACCAAAAGTTCCACAGGAACTTAAGGAAAAATTTCTTAACAGTGCAGGTGACAAGCACTGGAACAGGTTGCCAAGGGAGGTTGTGGAGTCTCCTTCTCTGGAGATCTTCCAAACCCGCTTGGACGCAGTCCTGAGCCACATGCTCTAGTTGTGAGCAGGGGGGTTGGACTAGATGATCTCTAAAGGTCCCTTCCAACCTTAAGGATTCTGTAATTCTATGATTCCATAAAAATGTGGCATAAGGAGTAGAATAAGCTGTAGAAAAGAAAGTCATTGGTAAGTGATCAAGAAAATGCAACACAAGTGAGTAAATCTGGACAAATATGTGAAAACTGTTTAAAATACGAAGACTGATGCAGAAACAGATCCTAAGATCACATTTGATAGGTAATTTGAACACATTTGAATGTATTTAGCACTACCTGCAACAGAGGAAACATAAGCGACAAAATAGATAATCAGCATTTCGGGAGGCCCTAGCAAGCAAAATTTATCAAATTGATAAAAGATGAAGTTGTTGTTGTAGTGCTACTCACAACGTATGATGCCTACACAGGATTAGGAAACCATAACAGGACATCATGTTATAGAGGAGCTAGGAAGTTTTTCTTCTTACAAGGGGAAAATATTGTTTTTAGGTTGGAGAAGGGTATATCAAGAGGAGGTGTTCTGGGGATATTTCATAGATTAATTTCATAGTCCTGTGCAGAAAGGGACACTATGAACCTCATCTTTCACTCCTGGATTTTCACTCTGCCTAAAGATCAGCAGCATGAAGCAGAATTAGGAAATTCCTGTCAGCATCCTTGTTTTGAGGCACAGGAGAAATTTGACATGAAATCGATCCAGTGAAAGGCATAACTTAAAAATATAGACAAGTATATATATTTTAAAAACATTTTTAACAAAGGACTTCAGAGGAAAGTTATTTTCCTTTTAGGAAACCATGGTTAGCTTGGAATTCTTTCTCAAAACTTTATTTATTTAAAAAATAAACACCAAAGTACTGATGGGAAAAGACTGTTTCAAATTAATTTCCTGTTTGAGTAAGTTTTGCAATAAAATATTGAAAATATTGAGACATGCACTTTAAATGCTGTAAAATAGGTTTGTTTTTTAAGTAATGTTTAATGAGAGTAGAAATACAAATTCAGCAGAAAAAAGAAAAAATCTTCTAAATTTATTGCTGGAAGAATTTTCAGCCATACGGTCTGAACTTCTAGGACATGAAAATTTTTGAAATTTAAATGATTTAAATATTTTGCATCTAGATGAAGTTAGGAGATATTATTATTAAATATATACATGCATATATATATTTATGCATATACATACATTTAAAAATTAAATTTAAATTTAAAATTAGTTTTAGATTTAAAACTCTCTCCTTGTATTATAATATTTCCCTAAATTCAAATCTCGCAGAAAATATTTGACATGCATTTCCCAAACCAGCAACACCTGAAAATGTTAGACAAAAAAAAAATATGTGAGCAGTTGAAGTACAGAAATCTGTCACTTATACATGGGCACAAGCTGCAGAGTTGGTACAGAGACATTTGAAAGAAAAGTGAGAATACCTTTCGGAGTGATAGCAATCTACTAAAGCTGGGATTTATTTTAAGGATTTAGCGATATAATAATCTTTCAACAAGCTGAATTATCAAATGGATCTGTGAAAGTGCATATTAAACAGGAAATGTTCCAGGAATCCAGATTAGGAACCTCCATTCTGCATTTACAACTCTTCTCTTTGGTGACACTTTAGTGATTTGGTGAATCTTTTAGTGATTTAGTGTCTTTTTAAGGCATGTTTTAGTGCATCTTCAAAACTGCAATGAATGTTCTGTTTGCTCTTCACAGTCCAAGTCAAACTGAATTAAAATATATGTAATTTTCCCACAGGAAATCTTCCTGCAATGTCCAGGTGTGCATTAATATTAAAACCCACCAAGGTTGTGGCATAAAAGAAGGTTTTTGAATCTTTACAACTAAAAGGCCCTTTGGTAACTCTCTTTTCAATTGCAAAATGCTAAGCACCTCAAACATTGACTGCCATTTTGGTAGCAGAAGCAGTTGTTAATGCTACTACTGGTAAATATTAGAATAGGAAATTCCCTGTACAGAAGCAGAAATAGCATCTATAATAGAGTGAGAAGCAGTTAATCATTTTAAAAGGATCTCCACATTTCAATCTCTCCTTTTGGAACAGACGAAAGACAAATTATTACATATATAAATATATATGTAAATAGAATTCAAATCTAATTAGTGAAACACCTAAAATACACTTCTATTTGCAGGTAAAAGCTTTTATCTTAAAACTACAAATGCCATATACACTGGAAAACATATTCTTGATAAAAGCAGGAAATGTTATGTCTCACAATTATAGATTATTGAGTAGATGATATATGACACTTCAATCAGTTCAATTAAAAATTTCTAGCTTCAGAATCCCTCTGATATAAACATTCAGATTTAATTCATTATATTATGGAAGAAATGAATTAACTTCAGTTCCTGCTGTAGTTCAAAAGAAGCCATTGTTAAAATGTCAGGATAAACTTGTCTGAAAAAATACATCAAGGTGAGACCATGAAGAACTAAATTAGTCTCATACATTTTGAAATGTTTCTAAGCAAAAACAGCATAAACACCAGAGTAGTAGGTTTTGACATTTGTAAGTCTTATATGTTTTGTTTACTTCTGTTTATTTTTTTAAAAGCCCGCTTTATACTATATTACAACTTGGAACATTCATCCACACACAGATAATGCTCTCAAAAGACAAGCTATTTTTTTCTGACTAAAAATGCATTTAGAAACAAATTGGCACAACTATTTGTTTTACATTCAGTATTAAATTGGCACGATGTCTGCTCTGGCAGCCTCTACTATACTCCCCTTTGTTTGCTGCCACTCTCTGCTCCAGCATGAAGCCAACACCTGTGGCCATATAAAGGGCTACGTACAGCAGCTGCAGGACTCAGATGTCCACACTGAAATAAATTTCTAAAGCATAAGCATTTGGATGTGTGGCTGGCTTCCTCGTCTGACTCTTTTCCTTCTTTGGAGGTCTGCTGGGTGTTGTGTCTATCAAGTTGTCTGTAGTTTTATTACGGACCAATGCTTAGTGATAACAAAGATTAGCCTCCAACTCAGAAAAGATGCTCCTAGTTATGCTAAGAGTCTAAGTCTGATCTAGTCTAAGTCTGCCATAGTACATTCCCTGGAGACAGTTTTCTTACTCTTACAGTTTGCTTGCTTTTTTTTTTTTTCCTTTTTTTACTTTTTGTCAATTGTGATACCACATATATACATCCCTATAACAAAGAGCAGAGTCCACCCTAAAGATTAATAAGAAAGCTAAATAATCAGTAAATCCAAAAGAATTTTTCACCTAAAACTTCTTTTGTTGGAGGGAATTTACGTAATCTACTGAAAAGGTGAGTATAAGTCATATTGGTATATAAAGTCAAATTGGTATATAAATATAAATTATTTGGGATTATATAATCAATGCTATAATTTTTATGGCCTAAAGACCCTACACATACAGTATGCAGGGTTTCTAATATGATTGTCAAAATGGCACAAATGATTAAAAATACTAGTGTGAAATGTGCCCAGAGTTGCTCCTCCTTAGTCATACAAGCAATTTACGTGTAGAGAATCCAGAGTAAAAGTTGCAGTACAGGAGTTATTTTAGAACAACTACTGCACTATAAAGTCACTTTTGATCTTACTGCAGTGTAGGTTCCTTGTGGAAAAAGCCTTAAAATAAATGGAAACAGCTACTAAAAATTAGAGAGCACGCTGTTCCGTTTTCAGGTCAATACAACATTTGTGTGTGAAACACAGCAAAGAAACATGTCTCTATTTAATTGAACATGTTACATGTGCAGGTAACAAAAAATTAACTGGTTTTGGCAGGCTATATAAATGCAATTGCTCCGAAATTATTAGAGCTGGTCATTGGAAGTAGTAATGTTACTTCTATAAATGAGGATGTTGTAATATAAAGGCCTGTGGAAGCAACAGCCACACTCATCAGTTACCTTTGTGCATGACTGAGATGAATGCAACTGAGAACCTAGCAAATAGGATGATGCTTCCAAAACAACATCACAAGAGATCATTAACCAGGATGAAGTTGCTTTCTTTACTGGTGTGGTACCTTTAACATTACACTGCAACTCTCTTGTCTCTTCCATGGCTTCCACCACACAGAATGAAGGAAAGCAAATTCTTGAGATCAGGAATATAATGGGTAACATTTTATTAATTATTTTCTAATTGATATATTTCTATCTAATCTGTATATTAGGCTGCACTGCATACTCTTTGTGTTTAGCTAGATAATTACAGAACCCATAGAAGTTCAGATGTAGCTTAGTTTAACACACATCTTATATTGATAGCACAGTCAAGGGACTCGTCTATACTTCACGACAACCTGCTTTTGATTCCTGTACCTATATTTTTCATTAGTCTGTATCTTTACCTAATATTCAAGAGCTTTAACAAACAATAAGAAGAGTCATTTAATTTAATGAGGCAGCTTGAAAAACCTTGAAAGATTTTCAAATGTAGTGAGTTCTAAGCTCCTGACTAGATGGCTACACCGTTTTATCATTACTGCTTCTTTTTAGTAACGACAAAAGTGCAAAAGGGAGAGCCACAACATCATTGTTGATGCTGAAGGTAGGATGTTAGTTTTAAATATACGTTTTCTACCTGTATTTCCAAGCTGTAATCGACTGCTGAGAAGATGAGGACAAACTGGCATATTGCTAATGTAATTATTAATGAGCTAACACAAAATCCTCTGCAAAACGGTTAGAAATGGATAAAGCACATTGTTCTATACCATTAAAACATAAGGAATTCACTGTTGCTGAGCATACCTATCAGTGGATCATATTAAGGGAGCTGTCAAGCTTACTGTAGATTGCTACACTGACTGATATTTGATAAACCACTTTCTCTCTACATTCTGTGTATCCATTCAGACTGGCCTGCACAAAATTATAACATGGCTTTGGCAAGCAAGGAATACAATAAGTACTTGAGTCTCAAAATATATTATATGAACTACCGCCCTTGTAGAATTTGCTGAAGAGCGTTTTTTTTTTTTTTTTTTTTATCAAAACTGATGAGGACTTTTTTCTGATCATCTGAAGCATATATTTTTTTATAGGCACTGGGAAGTAATTAGGAATACTGAACTCTCCAAACTGACTTGACCAGTGACATGATTTGGTTGAACTGCTTGGAAATAGGTTACAGTTGAGATGCTAAAAGCACTGCTGATCTGGATCCTAGAAATTGTAAAGGCACATGCTACAGACAAGTTTGAACCTGCAGAGCAGATGTTTGAGTAGTCTAACAACCATTGCCAGAGCAGTTTTTTTTTTTTTTTTTTTTTTTTTTTTTTTTTTACTGGAATACATCATTTTGATATTCTGTAATATGAGGGCTCTAATCTTTGGTTCACAAAAGTGTGGTAAATACCTGCATATTGTAGGTAACTTGTTTATACTGGGGGAGTGGACACTGTCATGAACTTCTGTTTCTCCTCTGTTTCTGGACATTTTGCCAGAGGTCAAACAACCTTGACAGAAAGGGCATGAGAATAAGTGGACTGCCGGAATTGAGCAATATCACACTCTAATCTACTTAGGAAGAAGTGCATTACTGTTATTTCTCAGACTCATCTTGAAACCCTGTGTGACATCCTAGAAGTTGAAGTAAGAGTGCTAGAAAAAGAGAGGAGGAGGGTCTTAACAGTGTTACGTAGAAGGGAATTAGTAAGTTAACAGCACTTAGTGGCAATATCTTTTTTTGGCAGTACTATGTTACAATTTTGTCTTAAATTTGCTACTTACTAACAACACTTGGTCTTTTTAATTAGTAAGAGCTTTGTTCCAGTATTTTTATGTAGATATAAATATGCAGGGTGTAATCCCAAATTGGTACTGACTTTAGTATATCCAGCTCTTTGACTGGAGCTAAATATTGGATACAAGCTTTCCAATTTGCTGTGCCATTAATTCTGATTTTCATTATTAAGATATCTACAAGCTTATTCAGAACAGCAGTAAAAATATCAAGTAAAGACTGATATAGGAACAATTCATGCAGTTCCCAAATGCCCAGCTAACAACAACTCAATTTGTTGTTTTAATGCCATATTCTAACAACAGTCCTTCAATTTGATTTGATGGTATTTTTTCACTATTCCACTTTAGGAGGTTTTAATCTATTTTTGAATAATAGAACATACTAAATGTTTTACAAAGGCTAGATATATATTATTGAATAGCAATGATATATTACTGAAAATTGCTACATTGTAACAAAATGTCTTTTCTCTGCCCCAAATATTGTGAAGAGGCAATCCTTTTTCTTTTTTTTTTTTTCCCTACAGAAATCATGAAAATTACATAAATATAAATCCTAAAAGATTATCTGAGGCAGGATGTATCAAAGCAGTTCACCATTGCAGATAATTTCTAACCCCTTCTTTAAAACCTTCAGTGGCAAGAATTCCCACAATCTCCTCAACAGATCATTCTGGCGCTTATCTAACATTATACAAACATTTTTTTTTCCCTAGTAACTACCTCAAATAGCCTTCCTGAAAAATAATTCTAATTCTTTTCTTAATCTCACTGGGTACAAAAAAGAGTTTTTCTCTGAGCCTCAAGAAAGCATCTGTCCTAGAATAAACAACCTCATAGACTTTTTCATATTGCTCCTCTCCTTTGGAATCTTGAAATTTATGTATGTAATATCTGTATGTGGTAGTCAGTGACCACAGTGCTATTCTGTCTTCCAGTGACATATTAATGCCAAAGGACTTTGACTTAGCTGTGAATGATAACGATGTGACAAGGAAAAATTGGTGGGACACAGTGCTACCCATCTCATGTTTGTATTCCTTAAACACGTGACTCCATTACCCTTTCTCAGCAGAAATTTTCTCTTAAAGTGTGATTCCTAACATATGATGCAGCACTTCAGCTGAAACTCAACAGCACCAGTTGCTCGAGAGCAATATCCAGGTTTCATTTCTCGCAATGCAGTATCAGTTTTCCTAAATCTCAAAATAACATCTACTTTCTTGGAAAGCATGGCATTCTTCACTTACATTAAATTTTTGGCTCACAGCAACTCCTGAAACAGTCCCCATCATACTAATGCCTCACTGGTTATTCTGCACTTTGTGCTATACCTCTCATTCTTCCTTCCTAAGTAAGTCTACACTCTGCACCATCTTTATCACATTTCACATTCTTGATCTAAATACTCAGCAAGGTGACTTTGAACACTAAGCCTGTCCTGCATCGTTCTAGTTACCTCACCCAAACTGTGCACCTACAAAAAGGAATTCTCCATTATCCACATTAATATTAGAAGGTGACTAGATCAGATAAAAGATTATTGCAAAAATCTCTTGCATCCCCCCGACACCTTTTAGTAGTTTTAAAATCAGCCACAGATACCAGTTTGGCAGCTATAGTTTCTAACTTTCCAGGCACCAGGCTGCATCTTATGGGAGAATATCAGGCATAAGGTTATATACCACAAGACATACTAAGAGTGGATACAACCTATCTACTTCTGCTCCTGTTTCTGGACCAACTACTCTGTCAAAGGAGAAAAATAGTTCAGTCTGATAAACTAATAATTAAAAAAAAAAAAAAAAAGCCAAAATCTCCTTCAAGACAAGGGACAGGCTATACATTTTTCATCACTTTCTTCGCTTTCTCCAGACATCTGAGATCTCACCTAATCTCCACAGTCTTCAAAGATAAAAAATTGGAGTCTGTTACCAATAAACAGTGTTGAATTAACTCAGACAAGCCATCAGGATGTGTGTATCTCTTCTGCCAGGTTTAGATAGTCATAAAATAAAATGTACTCAATTTTAAAGGAGTTGCTACAAAAACACTTTCCAAAAGTCTGTGAAATTTACATTTATCTTGTGCTCAGTGATCTGGTTTTCCTCACCCGCAGCCATGAATGATCTGCTTTAAATGTATACAACTAAAAGGAGCAAAGAAAAAATAAAAAAAAGCATCAAGATACATAAACAGACTGGCACATGATGCCCAATTTCTAGAGTAGAACTATGACTATTTTACAGCCTTCGCCTCTGGTGAGCCAACTGCTAGGCCAGCTGGTAGCTCTCCCCCTCCTGCTATAGCTCTTTAGTCACAGTCAGGGACTGTCAAGTCTTGCTGGGTAGCAGGGTCGGATGCAAACGGCTGGTGAACTTTAGCGAAAGCGGCTTGCAGCTTGCCGGCTGCCACGTGCCCTGCTCTCCTTGGCTGCTCCTCAGCTCCTCTGCCTGCTCCTGTGGTAGCTCTGGCAGCTCCGGATCATCACTGCAGCCCTATGAGCAACTGCTGCTACTGCAGACTTAGCAGGAGGGAACAAGGTGCTGAAAACTGTCTCGGTATGCACAAGCTTAGAGCATGCACAAGGCTCTAAACAGCTTCTCCCACACCAAACAGGATGCAGACTTCTCCAGCCTTTTTTGTGTGGCTTTAAGCTCCAACTTTTGCATCCCAGTCCTAAAAACTATTTTCTTCATTGCTATGACAACTGCAAACTTTGTTCTACTGTTTTTTTTAATGCATCTCCATTGCAATAAAATAGTATATAAAATAAATGTGGCTTTGGTCTGCCCATTTCCTTCTTTCATTTATCTCCCTTTTAGAGGTGATATCAAGTATCATCTGAACACTTCACCTCTGTTGGACTTCCCTTTCCTCTGGATACCCAGAGAAAGCATTCATCTTAGGGCTTCCCTGCCATACTTTGCACATATGTAACTTATGTGAACGTCCTTCAATCTGCTTTTTCCCTATGTTATCAGCACTTTGCTGTTAATATTACTTCTATTAAACAGTGTGTCACAATTAAAACTGTTTTGTTTTGTTTTTGAGGAAAAGGGGAGGAGAAAGGAGAATGTATTGAAACAAAAGGGTCCTTGAAGGCTTTAGCTTTCTCTTCTGTGTAATTGATTACTTATCCACCTTCCCTGTTAGGTAATGATTTGTGTTTTCCTTCAACTTTTTCTTAGGTCTAATGTCACAAAACGTGTTCTTTATTCCTACAACATCTCCTGCTAGTTACATTTCATTTTGTAGCTTAGCCATTCTTCCTAGTATCCACAGGACAGTGATTTTCCAGACTGCCAGTTTGGCAAAGCGTCAGAAGAGATTTAATCAAATGACCAAAGCCATCAGCTCATTGGAACTCGTGAGCCCCAAGACTGTTCCATCATGTAAACCTAAGTGTGGTAAGTCAGGATGTGAGTGACACAGCAGAGAAATCTGTTTTAATAACATAGCAGAAGGCTCAGCCCCCAGGATTAAATGTTTTGCCCCCTCTGAGAGAGCAGCAAAGGAGCTACAAGAACCAGAAGCGAAAAGTAGGATGGACAGGCAGGAAAGCAGATCTGGCCACAGCAGGAACTTTGTCCACAGCAGCGTGTTTCCACCACTGTTGAAGATCTGCCTAAATTCAATCTGTCAGACTGACTGCTGCCAAGGAGCTCTGCCTTTCTCAGCACTGATCGCTGCTAAACGCCACCTTTGCTCCAAAGCGCTGCTGTGCCTGGCTGGGCTCTGTGCTTGTTGCCTACCTTCCCTCCCCGGAGCAGGTTTGTCATTCTGGGTAAGTTGCAAAGATAAACTCAGAAGTCCAGTATTAAACACAAAAGACCAAGGAAATTCTGCTTCCTTCAGTTTAGATGGATGAGGCTGCTCAGAGAAACAGGGAAAAGTCAGGAGTGTAAAGGAAGACTCTCTTAAAACTCTTTTAACTTTTTTTTTTTTTTTTCCCATTCATATTAAAACACTGAAAGGAAAAGCAGAATTTGCTTCCAACTATTCTTATTCTTATTTTATCACAGCTTCACACTCAAAACTTCTGTTGTGGAATGGTAGAGAAAATAATTCAACAATGTAATTCAGTGAATTACAGTAATCTTAACACTTAAAGATATATCAAACCGTATTTTCTCCTACATTAAACTGAGTCATGAGATCTAGTCTTCAGATTTGGATAGACTAGCCAGTTCAAAGACACATTGATGAGCTGAAAGTTGACAGCATGTTGTACACCTCTTCAACCAGTTTTTTGAACCCATAAGATCACATCTGTCATTGTGTTTTTGTTTTCTAGTTCCCCAATAGTTTGTTTTGAGTAACAATACAATTTAATTTGATTATTTTTTCCCTTTTTCAGGTATCCAGTACTTTCTGTATGCTTTCAGAAATGCTTCCCAGAATCAGTCTGTCCTTAAAAAAAAGAAAGAAAGAAAAAGACTACAATTATGGAGCAATCCAGTTCCTTTCATTTTGGGGAATTATTCATTTTGATTTAAATTCAGGTGTTTGGGCCGTAAATCAAGCTAAAAATCACTAAAATTAGGGCTAGTATATATGAGAAAATTGACTTCTATAGCCATAATCAAATAATTATACAGATTTATTTAGGTCAGCATAATTCCCCCTTTCCAGTGAAGAGTAATTATACTGAATAAAGCCATGTTAATTCCAGAATAGACTGTCCACATGGGGAGCTATATTGAAACAGCTGTAGTAAAATAATTATTTGACTACAGCTATGCCACTCACTTCCCCCTGCAAGCAAGCCATCAAAATAAAAATCTTGCCTCTTTCATAGAAGCTCAGTCATGTTGGTGCAATTCCCTTCCATAAACAAGGGGCTTTGCCAGCAGAACAAATGCAGAAAGTGGAGAAATTGAAAATTTACTTTTCCATTCAGCAGTGAGTGGTGAGGCACTCACACATACTGGTGCTTTTCTACCACTTAGAAGGCTCTGAGATGCTCTGTGATGTGGTGGGAGAATGGAGAGTGTCCATCCAAGCTGTGACCTTTAGTCTAAGGCAATACATATTTTATAAATGTTCACATTTATAAATGGATTGCAGTGGCAGAATTTCAGATGAAAAGAGAGGATATAGAGGCTGTGCTACCCACCTCCTGTGATGTCTTGTGGATTCCCCCTGGGTAGCAGATCCCCTTCCCTGCTGCAGCCTGGATGTTGTCAGTGAGCTGAAATTATGTTGAATGAACCTGTTTCCACAGCTTGGGAGCCCCTTGGGGCTCACTCGTGTGTGTTTGTATCAGTGCCCACGCAGAAGCTATACAATGGTCCTCTCTACTTTTGTGTTGTTGTCACTAAAACTGGGTATGAGGTGGATTGAATAGAAGTTGAACTGCATCTTTCTTTTAGTAACACTAAGTGTTTTAATGGTACAGCATGGTGTAGGCTAGTTGATAATATATTACCTTCATTCAATAATCACTATTTGCAGACAAAAGAATTCTTCCTTCAGCCACAGAGCTACACAAGGAAGCTAGATCACCTCAAAGTCCCTCCAAAATTTCACTTCCCAATTCTCAGTACCTTAGAAAAATGCACAGACTGAAAAAGTCTTG
This sequence comes from Nothocercus julius, assembly GCA_013398735.1. Lineage (NCBI taxonomy): Eukaryota > Metazoa > Chordata > Aves > Tinamiformes > Tinamidae > Nothocercus > Nothocercus julius. The sequence continues at coordinate 3,376,999 of VZSV01000083.1, read as the reverse complement.
TCAAACCTGAAACCTGTTCTTTTTCCTGAAAAAGATAGGAAAGCTGAGTTGCAACTCACCTCGATCTGTGTCATAGAGGAAGACAAAGCGGTTCCATTCGTAATGATCCAGCAAGCTCAGGAGGGCTCCCCGCAGGGATGGTCGCAGCTGCAGCACGAACTGGCTCTCACCCTCCGTGGGGAAACTCGGTGTGATGAGGGAGATGTGCAAGGCGCTGCAGAAGGAGGTCAAGGTGTGTACGGATCTCTTGTCGTACAGTCCAAAAATGGCAAAAACTCCTCTAGAATACTGGGAGCAAACTGAAAGAAAAAAAAAAAATAGATACAGCTCGACTGAAAAAAACAGATATAGGTCAACTAGCAATAAAATCTGTAAACACATATTTAGGCATCCCAGCCTTGTTGATTTGGTGATTTCCATCTCTGCCTATGTGATTCAATTTTCACGTATGTTTCTTTCTGGAACCAGTAAATAAATAGCTAAATAACATATTATCAATTTTGATCCTAGCTATAGAACATTACACTATCTAAAGCATTTTAATGCTAAAATAAACAAAGCATAAACTAAATAAGATATATTTTTGCATGCTAGTGAAAAGTTGTCAATGCTGTTTTAATCACTCTTTTAATGAATATGAATATAATCTGTTCAATTTTTTTTCTTTGCACATTGTTAGTGTGCACATATTTTGCAAATTATCTATGAATCCATGCATATTATTAGGTCTTGATCATTTTCAGCAATCTAAACAGAATAGTGACCACATTTCAAAATACAGAATTTTATATTTATCACAAATGTCATTGAACTCATAGGTAAAATCTGGACATTTTGAATTGTAACAATTTAGAAATCTCATTCGTTTTTACACAGACAGCCCTTGCACGGCATTAAGACTAAGCTACAGATACTGCATAGCACCTTACTTCCAGAATAACCTCCTTGACTTTAAGAGACTAACTAAGGGGAAATGTAGTAAGCTAATGTGACCTGGCTCTTGTCCCCAGAATCTCTTTTTTTCTACTCTATGTCTGGTTCTCTGAACCAGAAAACAAATGACCTCAATCTATATTTTGAGTTTTGATTTGCTCCTGGGCTCACTTAAGTCACATAGAAAGATTTTCATCGAATTTAACAAACAGGAAAAGGGCTTTTACTAATCCATGCACATAAAAACAGGCATGAAGCTTTTTTTTTTTTTTTTTTTGAGAAAGTACACACGGCTTTTTTCATAACTCATAAAGGGAGCAATGAAGAACGTCCCGCTCATGTGTTCTAAGTATAAAACAACTTATTAGAAACTATGTGGTCATCATATCCACTTTCTACTGATTATTTTTTTCCTAAGCCTCTCCTGTTCTCTGCACTCCACATGCACACTGCAAATGAGAAGACCTTAAATTCATCCTGTTTTAACCTGACTTTATGTCCTCAGGCCTCCTTTCCCCTACAAGGCAGAAGTCACAGTCACCCTGTGAAAGCAGCAGGGCTTAAGTATGGTTATGCCATATGTAGCAAACATGCTTATACACACGCATAGCAAACATGCCTATTCAAACTAATTCAACCTGCCTATTATAAAGAACTTCCTATTCCTGCACAAACAGCAAAAGATACAAAAAAGATCAAAAAAATTGTGCATTTTTATTGTTGGATTTGGGTAATTAATCATTATGTCCAACTCAAACACAAGCCCTGGGATCTTCCAGGACTGCAACACAAGGCTGGAGAGACACTCTGGGATTTTACGTGCTGCCTCACACTCACAGCCTCCAAACTCACCATATTCATGGTTTGTTTACATATAAATACTTTAAAAGCTTAAAAAGCTTTCTTCCTTGCCCTTTAATAACCCCTCTTAGTGTTTGTTTTGCCACATCACACAAGATAGAGTCTCCCAGATCCATTTATGACTGGCTGTCCATTTCTCCAACCATTCTAAAAAGTGCCGTACCACACTTTCTCACTTTCATCCCATCTTTCTTCACAGATGGCCAAATTTTCAGAATTTTAGTTGAAGGCATTCTGCTGTCCTTCCTCATCTTTACGGTAAAATACTTCTGCTGACACATCCTGAGATCACATTTGCTTTTTTTCTGCATCTGCATCAAAATGGTGACTGATGATCATCTTTGGATCAAAATCCTGCTTTTTTTTTTCTGTTTTGGCTACTTCCAAATGATGAATTTCTGCTTACAGCACAATATTTTTATTAGTCACCAATGCACAAATTTTCCTTTATATCATGCTCACGTTGTCACATTGCTCAAAATAATTTATTTGCAGTTATATTCTTAGCCTCCTTTGAACTTACATTGCCTAGAGTTGCTTCATCATCAAAATGTCATGAGGGTACAGTATCTTCCTCCATTAGCTATGTTAGCTTAGTATATCTCTTTGTATCAGTATTTGTTGCCACCTTCCCCTTATTTAGTTTCATGCCTACCTGACAATCCTCATGTTTGCTCCCATTTTCACAGAACACTTTTTGTAGTAGCACAACTATTTTATGTTATTCCTTTTGTAACAGGAAGACATTGGTTCATCCAGTACATTTTACCTAATTTCCTGTTGCATTAAATCGCATTTTCTCTCTATCTCCGTACTTTAAAGTTTCCCTTCCTTCAAAATTTGTTCTGTAACTTTACAGACTATTGATGTCAAGATACAGGGTTTATGGCAGTCAGGTTCGTTCTCGCTTTTAAAGTACATAAGCTTTATTTCCTCTATATTTCCTCTTCACTGATCAATGCATCAACATTCATTTAAGAGCTCTACCAAGAAGCAGTTGTTATTACATCTGCCCTTCAATTAGACAGCTCCTTAAGAATCATGAAAAAAACAGATCATTTCCCTATTTCCATTAGCTTTCTTTAACATCAAAGTCCTCTGTGAGTGAAAGTCAAAATGAAGTATGTGTTACTTTTAAGTCTGTAGCAAAGTATTTTTCTTATGTTCCATTCCATCATCACTGTATAACTGTGATGTTTATAGATGTAAACGACCTTCTGCTGCTATTCAATATTCTTTGGAAGTCTCGGTTTTCATTGGCAGCTCTCACTTTGTCTCTAATTTCTGTGACAAATGTCCTCTATAGCTCCTGATCTCATCAACATAAGCTTTCTTGCTGATAATCGGTTTTTAAACACTTGCTTTTTACATCTTCCTTGTATAATTACTCATCCAGGTTGGTCTGAAGTCACATCCTGCATGTTACTCGGGGATTTCTCACTGTTTTAGGACTCCTAATGTGGAGAAATTTTCAGGCATTTCTGTAAGTGCAAAGCAGTTGACTTTGCCAATAGAAACAGCTGAATCCACACCTTGTGCACATAAGTGCAAGCTAATTAACGTATCGTGTTTAGAGAAAATGCTTGGATGAGATTTGCTTTTCCTCACTCTCTTCCAGTCAGTTTTATGTGTACAAAATGTTCTCTTCATAAAACACAGTCCATATAGTGGGCTTCTGCATGTCAAAAAATCAAGAGATTGATGTCAGCCTATGAAATGCACCACTTCACGGAGTTAAAGCTCAAACTCATTTTCAGGATGGAGAAAGTTTAAAAGGAAAAAAAAAAGAAAGAAGTAAAACTAGAAAGTCAATTTAAAAATACCATTAAGACCCTAAAATACCTTTCAATACTAATAACAGATTTTTTTTTTCTGAATAAAATAACCCTTTCTCCAGTCTAGAATCAAATATAGTAAAACATTTCCTGAATGTCCTTAAAGACCTGAAATCAACCCATACAAGAAAGCAAATGCTGCCATACTTGAGATCAAGGCTAGGAAGTTACTCAATAGTGTCCTTTGCTCCTGCATAAGAAAAAAAAATGGCAAGATGAAGGTTATTCAATTTTTTTTTTCTTTCTCAGTACAATACCCACAGAGAGGAGAAATGCCTGTGACACTATGGAGATTAGGCTTAAACATATGCAGAGATGCTTCAATGCTCCTGAATCAATTTTACAGTAATCAGCAGCCACCACAGACATCAGCAAAGCCATGAGGATTTGCATTCTGACTCACTACTGTTCTCAGAAAAAGCCTCAAGGCAAACATGACTACCTGGACTTCTCAATTCTTTATCTACTTCTCTTACTTCTCTTTAATGTCATTTTACTTATTATAAATGGAGTAAATTATGCTTGGTGCAACATCTTCTCATACTAGCATTCCAAGATAATTTTGTTCAAGATTTTTTCCCTATAAAGCAGTAACAAAAAGACTTTCAAAAATATGCTTTGAAAAGTATTGAAAAAGGATTTGTCTTTAAAACAGAAATCTCTTCAAAGTTGACAACTCAATTCTAGTATGACACATGATCTTCATGTGTAAACATTAGCAATATCATTGGACTCTCCAAAGAGAAGCTGAAGTTAGAGGTCAGACTGTAGAGAAGAGGTAATGCACCTTACATATCCTGGATAATGTTACTGCAGTAGATATAATATGTATTAGATACATATTCTAGCAGTCTAGCAGAACTATATCACAGTACTATCATTTTAAATGAACGAGTTATCATTTTAAACGAATGAGTGACTCATGGGACTCATGGGTTACATGAAGAAATCATAATGCCAGAACTGCATGAAGAAATTATAATGCCAGAACTGCAAACCTGTACACTGCAGGATTGACTGAGACACACAGTAAAGCTGCATGCTCTGTGAAATATCTTGTTACTGCTGTAAAAATCAGTCCCATACTTTAAAGACAATTTTTTTTTCCTGAGAAGGAAAAAACTAAACCCCTCTATTTTCTACTATTCATTGATTTCCAGAAGTTAATCTTTTAAATTATCTGAAGAGGCACTGGTTAAGACAAAGCCCAAATATACCTGTAATCATAATCATAGAAGTGACACAAAAGAGATCAAGTGAAAGTGTACTAGTTCATGAGAAAGGTACATATGCAAATACGTAGACACAGATAAACAAATACACATAAATTTGTTGTATTGATCTTGTTTCATTATTTGGTCCAAACATTTTATAAATTTTTCAAGACCTAAATATCAAAACACAATGCATTCTTTTTAAGCCCTACCCTAACAGTCTCTTTACAAAAGCAGCCTGAGAAGGAGAGCACTGCAGATCTGCCAAGAGCATTAGTTCTGCTTAGCAGCCTGGAAATGGCTGGAATCTGCAGCGTGCAGAAACACACACACAATGTTTCCACCAGATATGTGTGTGGTACCATACAGGAGTCTGGACGACCCATGGTTTAGCATCCTAGAAGCATGGCAGATCTTGCTTCAGAGGCCCGACTTTACGACTTGGGTTTTTGCTATACATATGCTCCAGAACCATAACTGAGTTACCTTGTCCTGTCATCACAGTCCTATATGAAGGCTCTCATTTTAGAGTGACTGCAATGCTATCAAGCCATGGATCCCAGTAATATACCTCCCATTTGTTCAGCTGCTGGGCACCTACATTTGGCCTGCACTGATATAACAGTATTGGACAAACTTCCCCAATCTGAAGAATACCTTCAAACAGGCCTGGCCCAGGCATTTGGAGATCTACAGGTGAGAGGCAGTACGAAAGGGAGAATGATTTAATTCAAGTCCTGCCTCCCAAGGTCAAATAATTTATCGATCTATGCACGAGAGCTACAAGATTTCAGAAGAGATTAAATAGTCTTCCAAGAACACTTTTGAGATGAAGATTTTCTGTTAAAACGTCAAAACTTATCTCCATTCATGTGGAGACAAAAACCTAACAGCTTCCTCTCCTCTCTACTGCACTGCTGATCCATCTCTTGTGCCTTCTCGCTCCTGTCTCCATGCACGCAAAGCCTCCTGCCGGAGTTGGACATACGGCCAGACACTGCTCTGGATCACAGAGGAAGCATCTTAAATTAAACCAGTGTAATGTGGATTTAGTCTGGAGTCTTAATTCAAGTACAAATTTGTTAAAAATACTCTATTCCTCTGGGCTGTGTTTGAGACTACTGATCTTATACTAAATTACACTGTTGTATTAAAAAAAACTTCCAGTGCTGAGACTACTAAAATGTGATACCTTCATCAAGTAAATAATTGATGTTAAGGTATTGTATAGAATGATGTATAGAAGAATAAATGGTGCTACATAAAGTGGGTAGATAAAACCATTGCAGCTGTATTACAAGCAGACTACTATTATATTACAAAATGTCTTCAATAGGGAAGGATATTCCTGAATACTGATATCCAAAAAAGGGTAAGAAGGAAATGGATTTTTTATTAATTCTATGTTTATGATTTTTTTATGTCTAATAAAAGAAATACTCATTATAACCCCAAAGTTTCTCTTTTTATATATATACTACATTCTCCAAAATGTTATTTGATCTTGCCTCACAAACTTCTTCAATTTATCTCCCCCTGTAATCAGAAACTATCAATCATATTTTGGGTACCATCAGGCTAAAGTATTGTAACTGGAAATAATACCACACTGTCAAAACTGAATGAGAAAACTGAACTAAAATCAGTTTATTGCACTAAATACAGTATTAATAATGGAGGTGAATGGAAGGAGAGTAAATTAAGATCTTTCTAGTCAAAAAAAAAGTAAATTGAATCACTAGTGTTACCCTCTCAAATATTTATTCATCTCAAACATTGATTTTCCTGTAAGGTAACTACATAAGGGGAGGTCTAGTTGGTGAGGCACTGAATCTCTGAAACTGATTGGATTCAAAATTTGGAGCCAGTTGCTTCACATTCCCATGCCGCAATTCTACATGTTTCAACTGTCTTGTCTATTTTAGACTAGCAACAACTGAGAGAAGGACCAGTCTTTTGCTATATGTCTGTAAAAAGTTTAACACTGGTCCAGTCATCTCAATTGTGGCCTCTGGACACTGTTCCACACTGAATAATCATATTACATCTCATAGCCTCATATCATGTAAGTTTTCTGTAAATTCCAGAACCTTATAAACACCTAAGCACTTGTCTTAGAGGTCAGCATGTCATACATATAAAATTAAACTCATTCTAAAGTGTGTGCTAGAGCAGTTATCTAGAAGACAATGATTTGGAGATTAATAGATGGATCAATCAAATTTGAGGCTCAGAAAAGTCACAAGTGTCTTTTAAATTCAATTGAAAGCAACGAGTTACTTCCAGTACTCTGCAACTGACTTTCCAGCTCATTTAAAAATACTCTTCTAGGAACACTGAAAACTTTCCTTTATTGTGCTAGATCATATGGTGATTTGGGAAGTGCAATTTTGTTTGCGCAGCTGCAGATGTGAGAACATATTGCAGAGAAAGATACAAATTAGCTACATATTTTAATTAATAATTAACTTTCAGAAACAATTCTTGTGAATTGTCTCTAAATGGCTATTTCTGTTTAAAGTATATTTCTGAAACAATAGCAGAAAGTGATAACACATTTCTTTGCCATTCAGTGGAAATCAAAATTGAATTAGGTTAAATAACAGGCACAGTATTTTCTTCTTTTAAAATTAGTTGAATACGGTAGTATAGTATTTTGTGCATGATGTCTTGTACTAGATCACTAAGTTACAGAACATAAACTTTAGAAACTATTTAGAGAGCTGCCCAAAATAACAGAAAAGAAGGGGACATACAGATCTGGCAAGACTGACTTGTAGATCCAACCACTAAAAAGTTCTCCGTGCTTCATATAGAGCCAACTTTGTTCTTCATCAATTAATATATTGATGGAAACCACCCCCAAGTCAACCCAAAAAGATCACCCCAACTTCAGAAGAGTCGCAGATTAAGTGCAGTGATTTGATTCAGTCAGTGGAGGTACCCATCTATTCCTGCTGACTGTAATGGGAGTCTATGCAATTAGAAAACTTGACATCTACATTTAGACAACAACATTAAACAAGCAAAAAAAAGAACACATCATGATTCTCAGTTTAGGAAGTGCTTCTCTGTGTTTCTAACCCCCTGCCCAGTCTTGAATTCAATGCAATTTGGAGCTAGCCAAACTGAGTCCCTCCTCCCATGGCCAACACAGGTCTCTCCTAGTCAGGGACTGCAGGGACTTCTCATATACTGACCCTGTATCTCTGCTTGCCTATAAACTGCTGACAACTCCCACTTTCCTGATGGAGAACACAAAATAACTTGGCCTTTCATAATTTTCTATGATGAAAATTGCTTTAATCTTTAAGTAATTTCCAGATGGAAACTTCCATAAGTATTTTGCTTTCATTAATATTAATTCCAAATAATTTAAATCTAGTGGAACATTTTTATACAACAAGAAAACATTTTCCATTGGGTTTATTTATAAAATTTCTCTTTCTGTTGTGACTCAGCTAATCTGCTTGATGGAACTCTTCTCATGAATTTCACATTTGCCGAATGTTAACAAATCTTCTTTCATTTTTTAAAAGTACTTTAAAGTTCTTTCTAAAATAAAATATCCAGTCTTTGCACCTTTTTCCTCCAGACCTTTGCACTCTATGGATTTGGTATTTGTAGCTGTAGTCTGTGTAGTCTGGCAATGCACATACACATGCATTTCACTATCTCTGCCAAAATATCTTCTTTGTATGCTCTCCCATAGAGAATCCACATGCAGGATTTACCTTTCATATTCATCTGAACATAACTCCATGGTGGTAAAGGAGCTCTTTTTTTTACTATTTTTAAAAACTGATAAAAATATCAGCACCAGGTGAGAATGCTCGGCCTTTCAAATTTAGTAGAGATTTCACAAAAAGTTAAAGATGAAGATTATGGTGGTTAGTTCCCATGGATCTGGCAGGTCTTCTCACAGACAAAATGTAAAAATGACTGTGGCTATCTTCTATTTTTGTTCCCTCCAGATAGAAGTCTAGAGAGGTCTAACAGTGTAAAAATGAAACTACATTGAAACTACCAACATTAAAACATTAGTTCACGGGTAAGTTAGGTTAACATTTCATCTCAGAGACCACTCATGTGGTGCTTAGATATCATCTTGAGAGATTATTACACTTCCTCAATTTATTGGCTGGAGGAATTCATCACGATCATATATTAACATCTAGAGAAACAATTTTTCATAATATATCTGGACTGCCTGTATGACTAAACATTTTTTGCTGATCTTGGATCTATTCATTTCTTTATGTGAAAGTTTCCTTCTGTTCAAGTTCAAACTTCATCCAAATATAGAGAAAAGTAGAGAAAACAAATTTCTCTTTCATTTGTATTTCTCCTCAAAAGTACAAGATTTTATAAAACCTGCTTCCACATCCCATTTTAATGAAGCAGAACAAAGACAAGTCTGAATGTTGTTCTAAGAAATACTTCTTTGATGGCCCAATTCTCTACAGTATCAGTCTTTCTGTTCTTTTTTTTTAATCTTGAAAAAAAAGAGAAAATAGGCATGTTTTAAAAGACATTTTCTTTTCAGAAGAAAAAGAACCGAAATAAAGACTATTTTTTATTAGGAGAATCTCATAAAATGTGCAGTTGATTACATAAAAAGAGCGTTTTAAACATAATCACAGATTTTTCTTATAAAAAAGTAGAACTATTTGTAATTTTCAGGAAAAAAGGAATAATTTGTTTCTATATTTTCAAGTCACGCATGTTAGCTTTGCAGCATTCTTGCAGACAAAACTGTCATTGACCGGAATTTTCAGAATTTAATGGAAATGTGACGGGTTCAGCAATGCTATGTGGATTTATGTTTTGAAACTATGGTGTTTCTTTAAAACAAACCTTGTATTCTAGCTTAACTGAACTAAAGTAAAACACTAACTCTGCTGTAATCTGAGGAAGCTAAAGCAAAGTATTTCTTAAAAAGGAGCAAAGGATGTTTGACAAAGGACATTTTATGTGACTTTTGCAGGGAACAGGACACCTACCCACTCTCTCTGACTTCGGAAGTCACTCCATGGATCCCTGAAACTTTGGCGGAAAGGAATGAAACAAAGAATATGCCGGGTACAGATGTGCTGCATGAAAGATGTGACTAATCTGGTCCTGCCTGAAGAGGGAAAGACCTTAGGTGGTTGTCATGTAAACTTGAAGGCATATTTCTTTATTCCCACCTCCGTTTGTAGTTTTATTTTTAGAATTAAAGCCTACTCTGAGGGGAATGGTGTCAGTTGATCCACTGCTGGAATACTCCATTTCTCTCACCGATGAGTCCATCTCCTGCTCTCTTATTTACTTTCCATACCTTTCAGCCCATGCAATTTTGCCACTGGTGTGCGGTGCTCTCTGACCATTCCAGCTTTCTGAATATGGCCAGGGTGGGGGATGTGATCAGCATTTTCCTGTTTTCTACCCTCAGCAACAGATCTTGCACCCTCAACAGTTCCCGAGTTGGCTTCCTACATCATGGTTCATTTGACTCACACTGTTGCTCAAGGATATCATCTTAAATTGTGGTTCTAATTTATCCTGGCTACCTGTAAACTGGTGGATTGAACACTGCTTTCAATCTTTCTACTTGGCTTTACACCTCAACCATGTCCTTATCAGGGAAGGAAATAAGCTCACTATAGAACACACCTGCCTGGGAGTGCACTCTGCACTGCCAGACTGACTTCTGTCTTCCTCATTTATTGCAGAGAAAATAATTTTGAAAGTCATTATTTTACCGTGATTAAAAAAACAAACAAAAAACACACATTTCTGAAATAAATCAGTTCACATGACGAACGAATCAAGCAATGATTTCCTTTTGGCATTGGTAAAGTCAACAGCTGTGCATTACATAATGCAATCAACACCATTAAACACAGCATTGCATCCTTGGTCACTCGTACATCTAAGTATCTTTTAAAAACCAGTTAAAATTGTAGTTTCACAATTTTAAGAACACTTTTTATGTTAAAAGGATATACCTGATATAAAGTTTATATA
>VZSV01000083.1:3320646-3362770 GCA_013398735.1 Nothocercus julius | reverse complement strand
AGGAAATTATGTTTCCAAGTTCTCTCTTCTGAGCTTTCAGCTAAATTTGTTTCTCTGTGCCAGGTTCTTAGACCCCGGCCTTAAACAACCATTCCACAACCTCCTCAGTAATTTCCAACATAAAAAACAGCTTTCTCATATCTTTTGCAGGACCGGGGCCTTATTCTGCATCGCACTTTGAAATGGGCTATCTATAATTAGGACTTTTACAGACCTGAGAAATGTGCTAGGGTTAATTTTTAAAAAGAAGGAATATTAATAGGGGTTTGGGATTATTTGACTAGCACAGAGTCATCTTTGTTCATGAAACAAACACAGGTAAACTGTGGGGCCTGTGGGAAAAGGAGGTAGACTGCCAAATAGAGTCTGTCATTGTAAAATATTTTTATTTATTGTGGTTATCACACAAGGTTTAAAATAGTTGTCATCATGTGTAAACTTCTTTTGCTTCCCAAATAGCAGCCCTACCAAAGAGAACTCTTTTTTTTTTGTTTGTTTCATTTTTGCACTATAGGAAGTATCATAGCAGAGCCTTCTCTTCACTGAACATCTCAGTCAACAAACTGAGTGTTATATTCTATTTATTTTCCTTTCAGTATCAATCTTGGGCTGTAAAAAAGAGACACTGTAAATTAATAAAACATTTAGCAGCTTGATGTAAATAATGCAAGAACATGTCATTGCCCATCCACTCAGATGTGCTTAAATTAATTTGTTGTAAAGGCTGCTTTACAAATAACAAAATATTGTAAATATTGCCCCAGGCATTATGTAAGGCTAGTAGTTTTTATGCTGGCATTCGCAGGAGTAAGCAGAATTAGTTCAGCATGGCTCACAGCTGTGACCACTGGAGTAAAACTCAAAGTCTAGGGGCTTCTAGCTCAGATTTTATACTAAAACAGCAGCTGTATTTTACTACTGGTCTACTGGGCCTGATATTAATAATTTTTAAACAGCCTGTTTGTTACAGTAGTGGCCTCAAGCTGCTTTTTATTTCAAATCCTATTAACATTTGTGTATCTTTAAAATACTTCATTATCTCAATTTGCATATATTCATTCATAATTCCCCAAGAATCTATTGTTGTAGAGAAAAACAACCCAAGAACCAATGAAAAAAAGACTAGAGTTGGTGGATGAAATGTGATTGTGGTAATGTGCACCTAAACCAAATCAGTCAGGCAAAGCATGGACATGCAGCCGTGCTGCTGTATGTGTTGCTTTGCTCTGCAGGGCTCTGCAGGATCAAACTGACTGTCTTTAGGATAATGAATTGGCTTTATTCAGAGGCATATTGGTGGAAGGCAGACAGCTGTAGGTATAGTTTTTAAGAAAATAGTCTCTTCAATCTTTTATTTTTAGTTATAAAATTAGATGAAAACAATATTAAACAGTTTTCCCCAGGGCACAGAGTTTTGATGATACTACTGAGAAATATTCAAAACAGTAATTATAAAGCAATTTGCTTCATACTCTCTGTTACTCTCTCTTGCTTACTCTAAGCCTTGGGTTTACAGAAAAACTACATTAACAGCATGGGTTTTAGGGATCTTTTCCAGAATAAATCTTGCAACACAATGACTTTCATATGTATATGCATGTATTTATATATTTAATACAAATATACACACTAGTATATGCATTCAAAATACTTCTGTCATTAAAATTTATTCATATCTGGTACTCTCAGTTGAGTCATATTTCTCTTGAAAATGTTTTAGAATCTTTTTGTTTATAACATGAATAAAACTCATTGATAACTGGGAACCACAATGCTTTTGTTAAATGAATATTTAATTATTGGCCAAAACCAACTCTATTCTTCAACTTTAGAATACATTGAATATATATTCTGACATGAATGTCAGTATATACATGAATATACTTTATCCATTGTATAAAGTCAAGCAACCAAAGTCTTGAATTAAATATTGAAATCATATACCTAAAAACCAAATCAATCTGTAATAATGTATTGAAGACTGCATTTTTCTTCTTTGTGCAGCTACGCGAAACAAACGGACTACCTTTTGCTTGATGGCTTTGTTTTGTTTATGGGTACACAAAGGAATACAGACACATCTACAGCAACAAATATTTTTCACAGCTCGATTTGAAGTGGGAGAGTTGCGGCAAATGGGAATTAATGTACATAAGCACAGAAAGCTTGTCCTTCTAAAATGTGAATTTCTCTACACTCTCTTAGTCTATTTTTGTGACAACGCTTAAGTTCTAAATGTCTCACAGAAGAAGAAGATGCAGATGGGCTCCAAGTATTCCTGAAGAGGGATCAAATATTATCTAAGGTAGGTTATTTTACTTACTTTTAGGCTGTACTTGGTTTGCTGTTTGTTTCATTCTACAGAGGAGCTACACCAAATTCCAGGCTTATTAATCCACTTCTCATACGTTCTTGATTTTTTTATGATCATTTCCTTCATATTATACTCTTCACTGGATAGGTCTTCTTTTATGTACACGTATAATACTATCAAGAGACATTTTAAACAAACTTGTTGCTTAATTTGCTTTGCTTGTTTCATCTAGACAAAATGAAAGAGATGGTCCATCAGTTGGTGGCCTTCAAGAAGTGCGGAACTGTATTATAGGCTTAAAGGAATCTTCTAAAGTATCTGGAACTGTACTATAGGCTTAAAGGAATCTTCTGAAGTATCATGCTCCTTTGTCACAATGCTCCTACTTGAGTACTAACAAACTCAGTACAATCCCACAGAATTTCCAGAAAATACTCCATTTTACATCTGAATGTAATTCCGATTAGAACTCAGAAATGTAGAGAGAAATTTCAAATGACCTGGAGGTGAGGAATGTAGGATAGGATTATAGGATTACAGATTGGAAAAGACCTGAGGAGGTCTCTGGTCCACCCTCATGCTTACCACAGGATCACTTTGTGATCAGACCGAGATGATAAGGGCTTGATCCAGTCAGGGCTTGAAACCCTCCAAGTTTCTGGAACTGGTGCCAGTTCCATTGTCTGACTGTCCTCATGTGGAAAAAACTTCTTATACTCTGATTCCTAGTGCAAAAACTAGGTGATCAGTGCTAATGTCGATGAATACAAATATGCATACAGTTTTGCACATGTGGGCCTAACAATACATCCCATTCGTGCCTGATAGCTATATTTTTACACAGTGCCAAATCTGGACAAAGAATAAAGCAGTTGATGCAACAAAATGAAGTTCTACCTGCTTATGCATGGCTGAACTTATGACGTAATGTCATTAACACAACGAATATGTTTTATTCCAAATCATTACTAAAAATTGAACTACTGATAGACTATTTATTATTGATTAGAGGCACCATGAGTTTTCACAGAAACACAACTCCTATCGATTACATAACTGTATAACCATAAAGACTGAGGGATGATATCCTACTCCTATGTGGAGTCATCTTACCTCAAAGCCAGTGGGAACTGTTTCTGCATCCTCAAGGGCAGAATCTAGCCTGAAGTCATCCTTCAGCATCAGAAAATTTAATAGAAAATACCCATGGGTATGTTAAACAACACTTTTTGATTATTTGATATTGTATGCAGGCTAAGTCTACACAGAATAGGGCAAAGGGACTCACTATAGCGGCTGTATCTCATACTGTCGTACTGCCTTCTACCTATAGTTAAACCCTCCCATTATCTCAGCAAATGGCTGTTGCTTAATTTTCCTTTTGATTTTAAACCACTAGTAAAAGAGATTGCATTGATAGTGTTTTATTTCTTCTCAGAATCATAAAGCTCTCTCCAGAGACTTGCTGTGTTACCTGTTCATTTCACATTTTGATACTGTAATGTCATCTCCACACGTTTTTACTGACATTAGCCTTGAAAACTTTATGACCATTTTAAGACTCATTAAATTAAATGGTAAAATGGAGCTGTCATAGAATACTTGCGAAAATTGGTTACTGCACAGACATTCATTAACAAATTTAGGAGGCTGTAGACCTATGTAAGTCTACAGCTTACTTCTTAAAGGATTACTTCTAGAAGGAATGGTGGATTGAGAACTGGCTGGATGGCAGAGCTCAGAGGATGGTGATAAATGAGGCCGAGTCTAATTGGAGGCCTGTGGCCAGTGGTGTCCCACAGGGGTCAGTACTGGGCCCAGTGTCGTTCAACTTGTTCATCAATGACTTGGACAAGGGCACAGAGAGCACCCTGAGCAAGTTTGCGGATGACACCGAACTGGGTGGAGTGGCTGACACTCCAGAGGGCTGTGCTGCCATTCAGAGGGACCTAGAGGGGTTGGAGAGAGGAACCTCATAAGGTTCAACAAGGACAAGTGCAGGGTCCTGCACCTGGGGAGGAATAACCTCAGACACCAGGACAGATTAGGGGTTGACCTGCTGGAAAGCAGCTCCGTGGAGAGGGATTTGGGAGTCCTGGTTGACAACCAGTTAACCATGAGGCAGCAATGTGCCCTCGTGGCCAAGACGGCCAATGGGCTCCTGGCTGCAGCAGGAGGAGTGTTGGCAGCAGGTGGAGGGAGGGGATCCTGCCCCTCTCCTCAGCTCTGGTGAGGCCGCCCCTGGAGTACTGGGTGCAGTTCTGGGCTCCCCAGGACTGTGGAACTTCGAGAAAGGGTCACGCATAGAGCGACAAAGATGATGAAGGGACTGGAGCATCTATCTTATGAGGAAAAACTAAGTGAGCTGAGAAGACTGAGAGGAGATCTGATCGCTATGTGTAGGTACCTGAGGGGAGAATGTAGGCAGGATGGGGCCAAACTCTTCTTGGTGGTCGCCAGTGACAGGACAAGGGGGAATGGGGACAAATTGAAACACGGGAAGTTCCATATCCATGTGAGGAAGAACTTCTTTCCTTTGGGGGTGACAGAGCCTTGGAGCAGGTTGCCCGGAGAGGCTGTGGAGTCTCTTTCTCTGAAGATCTTCTAAACCCGCCTGGCTGTGACTCTGTGTCACGTGCGCTAGATGTCCCTGCTTGAGCAAGGGGGTTGGACTAGCTGATCTCTAGAGATTCCTTCCAACCTGAAGCATTATGTGATTCTGTGGTTCTGCAAATAAGTGGAGGCCTTTAAAATACACCGTTTCAATAAGGGATTTAAGGAATATCACACAGCTGAAATGTCCCATTATAGAGTTTTGTTTCACCAGTAGAAAAAATAAGGAGCGGTGGATTGTTTTTTAACTCAAAAATGAACATTTCCATGGACTATGAGCCTCCACCAGCATAGAGCACTGTGGTGTTTGTGATGGATAGGAATGCTTTTCTTTATAAATGGAAAGTTGAAGATGCTCTGTTTCAGAAGACACCAGCAATATAGACTCCTCATGATGCTGTAAGTTTTGTTTGATATTGCATGTTTAATACTAAGCACTGTGTTTAGATCCTACTCATCTGATCAGGTGAAGTAAGGTTATCACTGCCTTCGAATATAAAGGTCCTCTGCTAACACAGTAGAAAAGTACAAGTCGTTTTGCAGTATCCCTGCAGCAAGGAAATAGTGAACAATTTGTACATAACACATAAGTGTACTTCTGGTGTAATTCCAAACCTCAGCAAAATGCTGAGATATCAGGAAATCAAGCAGCTAGTGAGAGATGCCTTAAGCAGTCTCTGATGCAGAGGGCCTCACTTATCCAAAATGCTGCCAATTTTCTTATTGTGCTATTGTATATACTCTGTAGCATAGACAAAGGCCACAAATCTTATCTTTCCTGAGACTATCTTCTTTAAAACATAATTACCACAGTATGTACATTTTTTAGATACACAATAGGAACAAAGTATAAGGTGATACAACAACCAAGATAGCACACACAATAAGAGTTACAAATGTGGTTGTATGTATGTTCTTACAGATGAAAATTTTTATCTTCTTGATTTTTGGTTTGTATATTTAACATGAGAAGGATGTTCTTAGATATTATGATATTCATCTGGGTTTGATTTTTTAAACAACACAATTTTTTTTTTAAATTACACAGATCATTACCTACTGGCCTTATTTTCTGCATTTTTGATCTGATCTCATGAGCTTTCACATGCCAAAAAATAAGGACTAATAATGATGTGAGAAAAGCAAAAAAAAAATTAAAAAAAAATCTAATGACAAGTAATGGTGCCAATTTTAATAAAAGAGACACAAGGGTAATATCATAGAACAAAGTATGATTGGAAAAGCTATCTCTTTTTCAGATATGTGACCTTGTTTAAATGGGAATATTATCACAAAAACATAACTTCCATAAAACTGGAAGCTTGTGCCAACCATTTCAACTATGAGAAAGCTTTCAGTTTGCCATCAGTAAAATCAAAACCAATTTTTACATTTCAAATGCAGAACAGACAGCAGAACATGCAAAACAGACAGCAGTTTAGAAAGGCAAACTGTATAAAATCTTTTTTTTTTTTTTTTTTTTTTTTAAAGACAAGAGTAGCTGACTTGGATTTCCCAAGATACCACTTAATTGGCAATTCAGTTTCAGTGACTCAGTTTTGTACCACTTGTTAAGTGTAGCATTTACATGATCATATGTTTAGATTTGGGAAGATCATACTTGATTACGAAAAAATCAGGCATTCACACCTCAGTCAGTGTGTGTTATAAACACAAGCTGTGCGGAGGTCAACTCAACAAAGACACAGTAGAATGATCGTTCTATTGTGAAGACTGTCTTTACACCAGGGAAGTTTAATCAGGTCATCCAGAAAATTTACCCTTGAAGTCTAAATATTCACATTTTCAATGTTTATGATTTTCAATTACTCCTATTCACAGAAGACTCTTTTGATTCTTAGAAGATATGTGATTGTGAAAGAGGAACAGATTGAAAACATCATAATAAAAGATAATACATGGCATTTGAAGAAATATTTAGAATTTGAAATCAAAAGCACACTGCCACAGTGGGGTAAAGATGTTTTGTGGAACCAAACCATTTAGAATCATCGCTAAGGTGTCAACACAAGAAACTTTAATATTATATATATATTTGGCAAATTCTGTGAGATATGAAAGTTCATCAAAAAAGTTCAAATGCGAAATAGGTAGTACAGCTGCACCAATCCAATATCTTAGGTTGAACAAGCAATAATGTCCATGGAAAACAAAACAAAAACAAAACAAAACAAAAGAAACCCAAGAAAAAAAGGAATAGATTAACCTCAAAGGCAACTGGAAAGTATGGTAAGAAGAATGCAAAATAGTAGAAAAAAAAATAAAAGAAGCACCAACAAGGCTTTGCCAATTACTCTGCTATGAATCAGGTTCATCAGTACATGGAAAAAAGTGAAGTTAATGGGTCTAGTGACACATACTAACCCTTTTATCCAGACCACCACCAACAAAAAAGTATGAGGAAGCTATAACACTCTATTAAAAGACAGAACGATTCTGATAAATAAAGAGCTATGGAGCAGTAAGACTTACTTATCAGTATATCTTGGGGAAAAAAGGAAAAAAAAACAGAGGAAAAAAGCAGAGGAAAAAGGGAGCCTTGAACAAAATAAAAGCAACATTTAGGATTCAAAATATATATATATATATATATAAACTCTTTTTATATAAAGAGAAAGTGAATTTTCATAGGCACAAAGAAACACACATTCACCCAGAGAAAGGATTTCAGAAACACCGGAAAACTGGCTGGAGAAAATGTATCTGAGATTTGGAAGAAAAATATTCCTTAGGGTGTTTTCACTAGATAGTGTCTCTTTAAGAAATATTTTTAGTGCATTTTTACAGAAGAAAAGGAGTACAGGAAAAAGAGGAAAGTGGAAAAGGAAGAGAAAATGAAAACTCTGAAGAAAAATGAATTTAAAATTTGCCTTCTCCGAGTATACAGAAGCAGAAATACATTTATATACAGAAACCTGGTAGTCTGTTAGTCTGCATATATTTAAATGATAAACAGAAAAGAAAATACTTAGGTTTGCACATACAGTATAGTGAAGCATAAGAGAATGAAACTAAGTCATAATACAAGCTGAATATGAACTATCCTGACATTGAAAGGTGTTGCTGATAACCTGCAAACAAAATGCTGTGAATATTCTTTGAGCTGGGAGAAAAACGACATTGACATGACATTTGGGTGTCATCACCGACAGCCTAATGTGTCGTTACACTGACAGATTTTTAGGTCAGAAGAAATCCTCATAGGATCTAGTCTGAGCATATTTGCGACATAAGTCATAAGTTACAGACATAAGTCTGTAACTATAAGTCCGTGTTTTAATTGCCCTGTCTGGACTGATTCATACAAATTTTCATGAAGTTTTAAAACTAAAATGATATGATTTAAAAATAACACTTTCTTGGCTTTAATGACAAAAAAAAAAGTCAGTCTAATCAAACATGAGAAAGGCAAGCAGGTGTATTTGCAAAACAGAGTTGTGCTTTCAGAGAAAGAAGGGACTATAAACTATGAAGGTCTTCCTGGATTCAGCATCAGTCTCTGGTATCCTACACTTACACTGATGCAGAGCCTGGTTTGCAGCAGTCAGCCCATGGGCTTGGGGGAACCTGTGCGTAAGTGACCCCATGCACAGTGCTCTGATCCAGCACATAAACATCTCTGCCTTCTAGTGGCTTTGCCTTAGAAATGCAAAATCACACCTGTGACTATCAACCCAATTACGTCGAGGAATTGAACTGCCACAGCTTCCGGTCACTGCTCCTCTATGGCACCCTTGAACTTGACAGCTAATATAAATACTTGGCTTGCACCAAATTTCCCAGAAAGTTCAGCCTCTGTTAACACTCTTGTTACAAGCAGAACTTCATTTTACAGAACAGTCTTAAATATAAAGCTATGCTTAAACTAACGTGTAGTAGAGGACTTGAACATTTTTTCTTTCTTTGTCTTGCCATCAGTTCCATAAGGGCACAATTACTTTTGCATTGATTTATTTAAAATCTTCACTTAGGTACTGCTACAAAGCTGGTTCTTATTACAAGGGCAACAGAACAGTCCACATCCTGCTGACTGGGGTCAATTTTACATTAACCATGTTCCTTCCTTGCTAGACTGAAGAACTGTGTTTACAGGTAACTCCTGCAAAGTCAATAACAACACAATGTGCTCTGTACTCTGCATGTTTAGCACATTACAAATAACATAAGAAGGTCAAATAAACCACTTATTGATTCTCTCTACACATTTTACACATGCTATTCTGTTTCAGTATGGAAGGTCTGATTCTCAGTGTTGTAAATTGAAAGTAATTGACATAATTTAATTTACAATTTGCAGAGAAACTGGAAAACATTGAGAATGGTAAGCTCAGACGCTTAGTCAAATACCACCTATATACACTGATGCCTGCTCTTCCACAATACCTATGGCTATCATGGCTTTTTATTAAATTCCTCCTCCCTTACATGCTATTTCTCTCATTTTCTTTGCAACTTTGCTTATTCAAACACTGCTGTGTAATAGTCTTATATAGGTGACTCAGATCAAAGCTACTTCTTCAGTGATGACCTATCTCCATTTATCTAATTCCATAAATCAGCTTAACTCACACAACTTCACAGTGTTCACTTAAATTAATCTCAGAAGAACAGAACTCCTAAAGTCCTGCAGAATCACTTATGCTTCTCTATACTGCTCTGACCATAGCCCAAAATTATTGTGACCCCTACTCCTCACACAACTCACACATACAAATGATACAAAAAAAAAAAAAAAAAAACTAGCATCAAAGATGTAGACTTTTCTTTGTCCTCACACTGTGTCTTTTTTCACCTTGATTCACAGAGAACAGTGAACCCTGGCTGACCAGAGAAGCACATTAAGGCCTTTCCAGTCACATCTCCTTTCCCCATTCTCATTGCAGCTTCAGCTCAAGCTCTCTGCAGCCTTGCCCGTGAGACCTCTGACTACAGCAAATTAAAAGCATACTGTCATCACCATCTCGACACTATGCAAGACTCGCTTGTTAGCTTCCTCACAGGGACATCCTCACTTCTGTTCGTGCTTTGTCTCCAAGAGGATCACCCTCTGGAGGTTTTGGAAAATCTTTCTGACATGGTCAGGGGTTGTGTGGGGACACTCTCCTTCCCTAACACACCTCCGCTAAGCACCACATGCGCAGAGTTACAAGGTTGGGATTACTCCAGCTGCCAACTGCTGGAGGAAAACCACTAGCAGTGGCCCCATTGCTGACTACACACAGAGCACGTGAAGATCAATCATCATGTGGGTGACAGCAGCAGGCAGGGACCTCCCGCATGGAGCAAGGCGGCAGCAGGGCCAGGAAGCTGACCCAGAGCATCCTGAGCAGCTCCCACTTGGCAGGGGCAACAAGGTGTCCCCAGTTCAGGTGCACAGCCAGGCTGGGTAGCCCTGGTAGCTCTGCTAGCTCCTGGCATGTGGATATGGACTATCATGGAGGCCATGTCCCATGCAGGACAACTGAGGGATGTCACTCCTAGAGCCACAAACTGGTCACTTCTAAGCTGGAAGGAATCGATGCAGACAGGAATGGCTTAAATACTGCAAAAGTGGTAATTTTAGACTCATACACGAGCAAACCTATAAATAATGAGGCATTTGCCCAGCATCAGTCTGACTCTCTTTCTGTTACATCTGTTCCCGCTGCCTTATGCATTTTTTAAGATGCAGGCTATGCTGTCCTCTGCATTTCTAGAGTACTTGGGAAATTTTGGATAGCATTGGAATGCAAATAGTAACAGTCATTATGGCCCTGCTCATGTCTGAATTACTACATTAATAATTTTCCACTAGATAAACATTCTGTTATAATGAAATTAATACTTGTTAAATTAAAAAAAAAAAAAAGCTTTTGTATAAATAATTAGCAATTAAAATTTATTTGCACACTGTAATTTGAAAACTTGAAAAAAAGACATAATGGTAATTATTGAGTGCAGAATTGCTGAATAATGAGTAAAGAATATTCATTTATCTATTTTTACCAAAACAATTTTTTTTCAAAAGCCACATAAATGGTACAATAAGAAATTAAAATTTATAGAAATATTAATTTTAAGCACTACCATTTTTTTATACATTGCACTCAAACTCTATAAACTTTTACCAATAGCTACATATTAGCCACTGTTTTATGAGTACTAAATCAGCATTCTGCATCTAAAGGTTTTACCAGAAAAATTAATCTGTGTACTTGAATTTTTATGATAATCACAATATACTTTTTTATAACTGTAGCTCAAAACTACAGTAAGTTTGGTTTACTAAGTATTAAAAAGCATTTTGTGTCAGAAAACTTTAATTTAGCATGCTGTTGTTTTACAGAAACATATCATTACAAATAACCTTCTAAAAGCAATTGCCTATCTTTAAACTGTTACAGTGGATACGTCAAAAATACTCCTCCCATATTTCAACTCATGCAGGAAATCCACAAATGCATTGCATACCTATGCTTTTAAAGAGACTTTCAATATGCTTTCAGATAGATATTTTGTAGTCATACATGTGTCTAAACAGGCCCCTTTCACAAAAGAGGTGGCAAATATACTTTGGGGGTTCACCTAAAACCAATACAAACGTGAATCTATTGACACCAGCATTTTCCTGACATATCCTCCACAACAGAAGAAAGGAAGGTCACAATCACAGAATCACAGAATCACAGAATCACAGCATGGTTGAGGTTGGAAGGGACCTCTAGAGATCATCTAGTCCAAAGCCCCTAGCTCAAGCAGGGACACCTAGAGCACGGGGCACAAGATCGCAGCCAGGTGGGTTTGGAAGATCTTCATAGGAGACTCCGCAACCTCTTTGGGCAGCCTCTTCCAGGGCTTTGTCACCCTCATAGAAAAGAAGCTCCTCCTCACATGGAGATGGAACTTCAGCTTGTACTCATTCCCCCTTGTCCTGTCACTGGCGACCACCAAGAAGAGTTTGGCCCCATCCTCCCTACATTCTCCCCTCAGGTACTTGTACAAATTGATCAGATCTCCTCTCAGTCTTCTCCAGGCTAAACAGTCCCAGCTCACTTAGTCTTTCCTCACAAGATAGATGCTCCAGTCCCTTCATCATCTTTGTCGCTCCACGCGGGACCCTCTCTAGAAGCTCCACGTCTGTCTTGTCCTGGGGAGCCCAGAACTGCACCCAGTACTCCAGGGGTGGCCTCACCAGAGCTGAGCAGAGGGGCAGGATCCCCGCCCTCCACCTGCTGGCAACACTCCTCCTGCTGCAGCCAGGATCCCACTGGCCTTCTTGGCCACAAGGGCACATTGCTGCCTCATGGTTAATATGTTGTCAAAGAAGTCAACAGGTCCTCCAGGCCACTTTAATACTAGTAAACTAGTAAACATGTCCTCCAGGCCACTTTAATACTAGTAAACTTTGCATGTCAAATCTCTCCATGAAGGTGTGGGGGTGTGTGCAGGTGATTACAGAGTTTTGACAACATACGTGAGATAAAGAAACATGATGCTTGCTATAGTCCAGTTTGCTCTGCTCCAGACACAATAATCCAGCCATGCGAATTGCTGGCTCCCCATTGAAATCTGTATCGCAATATACCTTCTAGCACTACAGCTATCCTGGAGTGCTGTAGGGAAAATGAAGCAAAAAAAGTAATCTTTTTTACAACAAGAAAGGATGTGAATTTATGACAAAGTTTCATGTCTAGAGTTATCCTCAGAAGATGCACATGAAGATGATTATATTGTATTTTCTGTGTAGTGAGGGTAAATAGCAAATTCTGGGTGACGATTAGTTCATTGATTCATGAAAATAAAGTTCTCTATGGAGCATCACCAGAACAGAATGACTTTCCGTAATGCTGAATTTTATATCTGCATATGTGAAATTATATATATATATAAAGTAAAATGAGAAGTGATTAGGTCTCTTTGTGGTGGAGTGGATTTGAAAGTTCAAAGGTCATATTTATTCCAATAAATAAAGTGTACTTATATGCTAGGTTTACAAAGATATACATGGAAAGCACCAAAACAAAAGATTTAAATCCCACAGACGCTTCCTGCCATTATCGCATTCTAGACAAAATACAGTGTCACAGAATCCCAAAACAGCTATGGATGGAAGGCACCTCTGAAGACTAAATCCCCTGCTCACCTTCAGTGGATTGTCAAGTAACATGTCCAGTCACATGCTGAGTATCTCCAAGAACGGAGACTCCACAAGGAATCCATTTACAGCATTAGGTTTAGGCATAACCTAAACAAGCATATCTTTTTAACCTGACACATTTTAGGAATCAAGTGGAGTGCGGAGTAACTGTTTCGGTCAGAGACTGCTATTTGCCTCTCTGATACAGCGTTTATTCCAGATTTGGTGCTCTGACTCTGCAGATCTGGGATCAAAATCAAGCCTTCAGGCAACAAATGAGATAAACATAGTATGATAGGTCAAAACTAATTATTCTATTAAGTATCCAGAAAAGATCTAGATCTCTAAGGTAACTCTGTTATATAGCAAAATTTCCTGCCTATTTCTTAAAGGAAAATATTTTCCTACAGATATCTTCAAATGTAATGCTATTTCCCATATTCACAAGCTATTTTCAGTTTAAATTTCATCATATTTTCTCTTTGTCATTGAGACTTTTTAGAGTGACCTCTAAGAAGAAGAATTTTTCCAGTAGCTTAAGGCATCTCAAAAAATAAATGTTTATTGTTATTTAGTTAATGCTTGAATTTTGCTTCAGACAATAAAAGGTAGATTTTTTTTTCCCCACAATTTTCATATTAGGGGAAAAGCAAGAATGAAATGGCAGTAGCCTATTCAAATATAATCTTTTGCTCAGAAAGACTCCACAAAGAGAACAATATTTGTTTAATGACATGCCATTGCCATCCCATTTGCTGGCCACAGAGGCACTGATATATGGTTAAGAAAGCCTAGCCACAAATTCATTTTAAAATTGAAACTGAACTTGTAAAATCATACAGAATAACTGGCTGGTGCTGCCCACAAAATTCCTCCTAGCCTCTGTAAATTCAAATCACAAAATTTCAGAGTAATTTATGGTCTTCTTAGTGAAATGGCAGAAATTCTATCAACTCTGCTCAGTGCCATTCTCGGGAAGAAATTTAGATGCTCATAAGGCACCCAGAGCTATACACCTTAATGAACCTATTTCCTTTTGCATTTTCTTAAAGCGTCTCTATTCACTTTTTACCTTTTTAAGCTATGCGTAACCATGGCAGGCTCCACGCTCACATGTGCTACAGAAAAACATCCACAAGAAGCTTAGCACTGGGGCGAATATGGCCAGCCGCGAAAACCCCTGCTGCCAACCCCACATCTTTCCAATGGAAGAGCTACACATGCGGAGGGCCTGAGTCTTACATTAAAACCTGTGACAGCAGCTGTGTTGTATCCTCTCATTTAATTTCTTCTCTCACTGATTTAAGTTGGCTTGGTTTGCATATTAGGTGATAAAATAGCAGCTCACACCACAATGAAGCTGAGAAGCCATGCCTGATCGTAGCTAAAACTTGCTTAATCTTGACTGTACACGAAGTTCTGTGCATAAATCTTCTATTTGCTGATCACTAAGTAGAACTTGCTTCAGTTTTCCTGGCAGAATAAGCATTATGGATATGAGTCACTCACAGTCATGCAGGCTAAGATGTGCATACAGCTTGTCCGAGATAAAACTCCTAGTCCAGAATTTTCCTAAACTTTCAGGTCCAAGGAAAGCTGTGATCACAGATTCAGATTCCTCTCAGTCTCAGATTCTAGGCTTGGAGACACCATATGGAAATGAAGTACCAGCTCTGACAGATACAGGTCTAATTCTGCTGGTACTGCCCTGCAGCAACCAGCCTGCTACTGCCTTTCCAGAGCCTGAATCTGGAATACTGGGCCAGTAGAGGATTCATTTGCAGGTGTTCTTCTAAGCTTAAGCTTAAGTAGAAGATACTTTAGCCTTAAAGATAAAGTATCATATTTCATAGTTTTAGGAGAACAGGGAAGTGCTGGAAGTGGTCAGGACTCAGTGAAGATGGAAACACTGCTTAATGGAAGGAGCATTTGGAGATGCCCAAAGAGATTTTTCTCAGCTGCAGAGAGATGAGACAGCACATGTCTGAGAATCAACATCAGCACACACAGAGGAAAGTCAAGGACTGCTGTAATATACCCCTGTTTGGTACCTGGATACCAAAATATTGTTCTTCATTGAGTTTCTAAGCATGGTTTTTAAATAGATGAGATCTGGGGAAATGGTCTATTTTCTTCAGACTTCTTTAAAGAATTACAAAAGAAGCTGGAGGCCTTGGATGCACAGTGCGATTCCTTTATCTGTCTCCCTTTACTCACATAGTGTTTCAGAAAGTGAAGTGAAAAGACTCTCCAGCCCCTCCAACAGCACACTTTTTCCACCTCATTCCCTTTACCTAAACAGTCACACTCACCAGTCCTTCCTGGAACAGAAAAAAAAAAAAAAAAAAAAAAAAGACCGAAAAGTTACGTGTTAGGTCAATAATGTGTTATCTTTACTCAGTGTTATAGATATAAGTGTATGGAAATTATGTCTCACTTCTTTAACTTAATCTAAACTAAGATAATCTATCTTTACCTTAAACTAAAAATGACCAGTTAACCCACTGTCAAACATTTTATTTGCAGGATTAAGTGCCGAATATGGAAAAGGCTCTTGGAATTTCAAGATTCTCTCTGCTGCTGGACCTGAAAAGATTATGGGATCTTAGAATCTGCCTGAGGAAAATTAAAAACCGAGATACACATTCTCAAAGGATAAACATGTAATTACATTAATGACTAACTATACTGGAATTAAAATTTCATCCTATAGAGTAAAAACATACACTTTAAAGAATTTGTTTTGAAAATTTATGTTTATCATAAAGACTGGAAATTCACCCCTTATTAAAAAACTGCATTCTACGTATTTATTTGCAGGCAGCTGGAATAGCTGCAAATGTTACCTCAGGCCATTTTTTACTACCTCCATGGTGGAGATCACCATGACAACAGCAAAGCCAACTGAATGAGTGCTTCCTAAACTCAGTGCTTCTGTGCAAATTTTTTTTTTTTTTTAACCTTAAATTCACACTGAAGGCATTCAAATCTAATGTGAGTGCCTCCACACTCTAGCAGGGAAGAGGGCACAGACTCAGGGAGGGAGCAGTCACATATGCACTGAGCTGTGCAGCAGCAGAATTAACGTGGAGGTGTGTTGGGACATATAGTATCCACTGCCACCTGTATTCAGGAAAGGAAACATGCTCATGCCGGAGGATTTCACCGCACAACAATCTGAGGCCAAACTTCCCAGCACTATAGACGAGCAAAACACCACTGGACTCTCTTCAACAATGTGAGGCTTGAAGAAATTCGAGTAAAAGTCAAGATACAAAAAGATTATAGTAAATTCTTTAAGAAAAGAGAGCAAATTACCATATTTTTTTCTACTCTGTTTCATTCAATTCTAAGGACACACTGAGTTAAGTATGTACATTTCAAAGAATAGTCATGGTGTTAGGATTCAGCTTTTGCTTCACTTTTGAGATGAAACATAGATCTTTAGACCTTAAAGGCATGAACAAAAACTCTAAATTTACCTTTCTGCATTGCTTGTAATATAGCTCTTTGTAACATTAGTTGTAATATTTAACTACAGGTATTGTGAGTTCTTTAAAAAGGATTCTTAAGGAACTATACTCAATACATGTGTCCTGTGTTCATAAAGACTTTATAAGGACTTTTTTTTTTTTCATTCTTTTTATCTGGGTTTATGCATACATATAATTCCTATCATATTTTGTCTCATGTTATTAGCCTGAAGAATAAATCCATACAACATCTTGCTACAAAACTGTTATTTAGATCATGGATTTACATCATTTTCATTTTAGGAAGTTACAAAAATTGAATGTGATTTCTTCCATGGGAAATTCCAGGTGCATTTTGCTACTTTTCCACATTTTAAATAAAATGAACCATTTAATGATCCAGGTAATTTCTCCATAAATATCTGTAAGCACAGAGTATTTCTATTTGCATTTTTTTCATTGCTTTTGAATTTTAAATTACTTCCATATCTATAACTACAGGCAATACTTTATGGAATTCTGTTCATACTACTAGCTTTTTGAGTCCTACATAGTGAAGTACATATATAGTAGGTACATATTTTATTCAAAAGCAATATGTAATGGGTTGTTGTAGATAAAATTCAGAAATATTGGTAGTTCTGCATACTTCAAATTAAACATTCAACATGTTTTATGATTTTAAAACTACAAAGTCAGCTGCAATATGCTGATCTCATAAAACTGAACATAATTAATTTCTTCCATGAAATAACACTTGTGAATGAATGGTATCCTGCACTGACTGACCTCCTGCTCGACAAATAAGAACTATCTTCCTAGTTCTTAAAATACCCTGAGAAATGCTTATCTCTCAGAAGGGTTTTAGACAACTAGCTACGATTATTTTGAAAACTTGAAAAAATGAGGAAGTGACACAACTATACGGCCGTAATTTTCCAGAAATAAATAAACAAATACCAGATATAAGAAACGGACTGACAGCCCAACACAATGACCTTTTTCAGCTCTTCAGTGGTGTTTCCACCATTTAACTTTTTTATTATCTCCTATATATCAGCCTTCTTATTTGACTCTACTATTTCCTATCAGTAATCATGTCATCAGGAAATAAATATAGCTGTATGATAACAAAAATAAACATTATTGTTACCGTGAGGGTGACAGAGCCCTGGAAGAGGCTGCCCAGAGAGGCTGTGGAGGCTCCTTCTCTGGAGATCTTCCAAACCCGCCTGGCTGCCACCCTGTGCCCCGTGCTCTGGGTGTCCCTGCTGGAGCAGGGGGGTTGAACTGGATGATCTCTAGAGGTCCCTTCCAACCTCAACCATTCTGTTATTGTGTGGTCCTGTAATTTGCTGTATGAAAGGATATTAATTTAAAATTATCAGCAGGAACAGCATCTGCAACTTTCTTTATTACCGATCTCTGTTAAGGTTCAGTTTCAATGCCTAAGTGGTCATATTAGCCATTTGGCCTGTTGAAAGGATAAAATAATTACTTATGAATTGAAGTTACCTTTCATATATTTGAGGTAGGTCCTAAAATGTGGATTAAAATGTTACTTTTCCCAATACCGCACCATAAAACATACTTGAATTTCTATTATCTTTTGTATGATGGTAGCATATTACATAAATCTGATCTTATACAATGATACCCTCATCCAACACACATCAGCAATAGCTGCTATTCAAATCAGAACAACTGTCTAACCTACTTTTTTCAAGTAATCAAAATACAGAGGTGTTCTAATGCAGATTCAAGACTGTTCCTATCAGTTTTTAATAGGAAAGGAAATCTGGCTGTAGGATCTCCATGTTTGTTAGCACTATTGAATTTGCCTGAACAGTTTTGTTAGCTTTCAGATGTAAAGTAAACCTTGACATTTTTTACTTCTACTTGCTGGGCATGGGAGGACACCCTAAGGACCTGCCCTTTAAAGTATCTCCATACACTAGTGGTCTCCTATTATTCAGACACCCCTATCTCCATTTCTTTACATTACACTGGTCTCTGAGGATTAGCGGGAAAAGGGTAATACATTCAATCAGCTGATAGATGAAGAGGAACTAGCACTGCTGAATTTTCAGTTTTACTCCTGAGCCTCTATCTTGGCTGAGTCAGCATCTGCTTTATTTTAAAGTCTCTTTTTACTCACCTACACTGCTGCAAATTGATAAGACCTATAAATTCCAGTTAGCTCTTAGAGGGCTGCTTTAGAGATTAAAAGTATATACTCCTTTTGATAGCAGTGTGTAACTCCCCAAAGGATTAACAGGAGTTAAGTGCACGCATCATAAGCTGGATATACTCTGCACTCCCTCATTACAGGAGGCAGAAGAGAAGCTAGCCCCACACGCTCACGCAGCAAAATGCAAAGGTCACGCAGGTCCGGCTCCACTGCCTCCAGCAAGCGCGTAACACGCCAGCCATCTCGCCTCAGTCCAAACCAGAACAAGAAACAGCTCCATTAATTAGGTACTAAAATTCTCCCTGGAGAGTGGGCTTCACCGCGCATTCACTCCAACGGGGTAAAACAAGTTCAGGTTTCCCGGTGTGCACAAAAATGGTTATTTTGCATTTTACAATGCAATCACTTCTTGCTCTCATTCCTATATTGCATGCATCCATAAATCAGTATGGGATATTGAAACGTTCTGGTGGGGAGTTAGTGCTGTAGTTTTCACACTAGATAATATGAAGTAGTAATAAGAGAGATGCTATACCCATCTGGTGACAACTGGAGAAAAAATAACATCAGATCAATTCCTATACTCACTAATGTCACATAGGAAATAATGCAGCTAAGTAGTATTTCTCTCTGTTGCAGCACTATTGCTCCCCAGTTCTCCACCATATTCAATTTATTAGCGTAGGTTGTTGTATTTTATTTTATATTGTATAGGCATAACATTAATATTAAAAATAAGAAAAAAAATGTCTACAAAAGAAAATATCTTAATGGAAAGTCTGACTTCAAGAAGTGGGGCCCATGTTCAGTATTCAAAGTTTGTCATTATTCAGTCCAAAATAGAAAATAGATGCACCTAATTTTTTTTGAAGTCCTCAACATCCTGTTGCTCTTTTTTTCTGTGTCAGATTTGCATAAGCAGCATCACAAAAATCTTCTACTTTCAAACTACCTGTACAAAGAGTAAGTAGCAAAAAAATGAGCTAACATTTTTAGCAATGTGTATATGGGAGAAGGGATATTGTAGCTGTTAGAGCAAATAATATGTACTTAGGCTTCAAACAAGCTTAAAGTTCCATGGCAAATGTCCTCTAAATTAGCAATGGATAAAACATTAACAATGCCACAATGAATGTAAACAATAGATTATTTTATCCTCTGAGGCATTTTCCTAAATAAGCCATGAATTATTTGAGTATTGGGCACAGCCTTGCAGCTGACTTCAAAGAAATATCTTAATGCTCAGGGCTTCCCATAAAAAATGATGTGCAACCCGCAAGAGTGGAGATGTGCCAAAATCTATTTCTGCAAGTGCTGCATAGCACTGTTCAAAATGGTGTGAATGAGACACTAAAGAAGCGGGTGGGGAGGATGATGGAGCTCAGAGGAGGATATGAAGATATGGTGAAGTGAAGGACCTTTTCAAAGAACTCAAGCTGTTCATACTGCCAGGTAGGAATATAAAAAGAGCATCTCCCTGTGTAGATAACAATCCATGGAAGCACAGAATCCAAAGGACAAGGCAAGAAAATGTCAGCTTCAAGGTACTGATATGCTTAAAAAATATGGTGGTATAGCACTACTTCAGATGGTCAGTCCATTTCTTTCCCCTACTAAATTTAAGTTTGGCTCCATCGGATTGGAGGAACCACATGGTACCTTGCAATATTAGAGAAAACTTGGCATTCTGTGCATGTTTACGCTATTCAGTATCTCATTATTTATCTAGAGCGAGTTTTATCTCTATCCATTCCCTTTGCAATTACGATTACAAATAAAATAAACCCAGGAACATACCAGTAAGTGTGTACTCTTCCAAATGAGTCTTGTGTTGGAGTCTTCCCTCTATTTGAATATGGGGAGCAGGCAGGAAATACACCCACACCTTAGAAACACTTCCAGGCCCAGTGACATGAGTGCAGGCTACACACAATGTGTGCACCAAGAGCCCACTCTAGAAGAAACCACCCCAGTGGTGGGGTAGGATCAATGCCACCGTCCAGCCAGTATTAACAAATGCTAGCCATAAAGGCCTTCTGTAAATGAAACACTTATAGTTGTTTTTCAGTGAGTTGAAAATGACAATTTGCTGAAATCTCTTTTGGGGAGGCTGGTTACAAAAAAATGAGGTAAAACAACTCTGTTGCAGATTGAAGATCTCTGCCTCCTTTTTCCTTTCACAATTTCAGTATGGGCATAGCACATTCTTCTCAGTGCTGAAAGGCACATATAGTAAGTGCCCAAGGTGGCTAGTATCAATCTGCAAACATACTTGACCTTAAAGCAATATTTTTATAATTTTATTCTGCTTTAAGTCTGTTTGCAGACTTATCTTTTAATAACTTCAGTATTTTTTACAGGTCCCCAAAGCTAACTTACCTAAGTAAGAAGGCATAAAGAACAAGTGCTCCTATTTTTTCTGACTCTAATGTTTATATGATCTCATTTGTGCAAAAGTGTCCACTTGATGGAGGTTTTATGACAACGAGACAAATGCACTACACACTCATGCGGCAGAAGTGAATATAACTACACTGCATCTGCACTACTGCTTTAATGTATTTCCTTACTGATTTTGCAAAACTCAAAGCATAAAATCACAGGAACGTTTCCTGTAATTTAATCGAGTACATTACCATCTAATTAATATTTAATAAATGCATGAAAGAAAGCTCTGTGGAGAGGCAGAAGAGACACAAAGGAAATGAGAAGAAAGGTGCAGCTTTGCAGGCAGGCCTGAAAGCCATTTAGATCCATGAATACTTCTGTCTGTCTTGATTTTCCTTCACCTTAGGTTCAAAATGACAATTTACAGTACATCCTTTGGAAGGACAGACAGCTCCCAAGCTGCCTTTTAAGCACTTATGTCTTTTAAGTATCATCTGGAGTGCTATTACATGAGAAATATCAGAAAGCCTCTCTTGAGTGCATGTCCTAGAAGCTAGGGTTTTGCCCTGAAATGGGAACAAAATTAAACAACACATTGCAGATTTTTGTGTTTAGTGTACATAGTAATGCTTCTGGCAAAATTGATCTGTTAAACTATGCGTGCATACATGCAAGTTTCTTCTCCACTCAGCCTGGATATGGCTTTCTGCTATACAATTAGAATTATGACAAATTGCTAAAAACATTATTCTGTAATAAATAAATAACCTTTGCAAAAAAGTGTGGGATTTAAAATATGGAGAAATGTACTTACATATGAAGAGGATATAAAGGGTAATAATTCCAAATGTGAATGCATAAAGTCAGGCCTGATTTTAAGAGCTGCTCTCAAGCCTCATCCTGATTAATTTCAGTGGGAACTATAAGAGACTCTCA
Source organism: Nothocercus julius (assembly GCA_013398735.1). Taxonomy (NCBI): domain Eukaryota; kingdom Metazoa; phylum Chordata; class Aves; order Tinamiformes; family Tinamidae; genus Nothocercus; species Nothocercus julius. The sequence continues at coordinate 3,340,718 of VZSV01000083.1, read as the reverse complement.
CATCTCCTAAGCTATTAAGTTGAATATTTGATATTAGACATTTTCAGCTGAAAATTTAAGCTAAAATATGCATTTTCTTCCTGCTGCATATCAGTCATGACAGATGCAACAACAAATGGCAGTTTGGTAACACTACTACCTGACCAATAAACTTGATCCTGTAGCCCTGCCTACATAAGCATTGCTAATTTATGTTTTCTTTTTTTGCACTCCTAATTGCTCTATCAATTATTTCATGTCTTAGAATACGATGTGCCTTGGCCAGAGACTAGCTCCTTTCGTCTTCTATAATGTCCACCATAATGGCACCTTAGATGTCACCACCATTCAAATCATAAACACAGACAGTAAGAATATACTGTAAACATGGCTACCACAATCTGTGACTTTTTGAAATAAAACACGTGCATCAACCTGACATTTTGGTAGTGAATACAACTGAACAAGAAAATCAGTGTGACACTTTCATGATATGACACCTCACATTCTAAATCTTCTTTGATGACTCACACGAAGAGTTCTGATCTATCTACTTTTTTGTACACTTCATAATACTCCATATTCTAAATGTGCAACATTCTACATTTTTATAATAAATCAATATTTATATTAACATTACACTTCTGTTTGACTGAAAAGTTGAATGCATGATAAATGTTATGCTTTCAAAACAGAGTTTATGAATGAATGAATGAATAATTTTCAGAGACTTATAGACTGTCTTAGGCATACAAAGTATCTACCAAGTCCACTTGAAATAGATGGGAAATGGACACACACAAAAAAATGTTGAGCTGCTTTAAGCCCTCCAAATAAGGGCTAGGTGCTACCAGGTGCAATACTCACAAACATGTCAAAAACAAAACCATCACAACAAAAACCCACAGTAGAAGTAAGACAATCCTTCTGACTTAATACCTCAAAATTTTGATTTTTAAGGAAAAAAAAAATCTAGTGCCTGAATTTTTTTTTTTTTTTTTTAATAGGAATCTAGGAAAAAAAAAGACACACACAGATAAAAAAACAGCAAATACACTCCTGTCTCTCTGCATACAAAATGAAAGAGTCCACAGCCTATAGCTCTATTGCAATAAAGCTATCAATAATCATATAATTTATTACCCATCATTTTGAATAACATGCCTTTACAAATACGTCTACCTATCACCGTCTCAAGTTTTCTTTCTCAAAACCAGAATGCTGAGAACTTGAGCTCCCATCATACAGTCTCCAAACTCAAGCTGACACTCCCCTGTCTTGAACTTCTTGCAGCCACTTACATGCAGCCAAAAACGAGGGAAGAAAGAAAAGTCTTTGGATAACACTTTGATGATGATCTGACAGTGCTTTTATACCCCCTTGTACAAAGGAGTGCAGGAGCCAGTCCCTAGTGTCTAGGCCACAGGCCAATATCAGGATAATTTAGTACTACGGCTGGGATAGCAACTAGCTGGCGGGCACATCAGCCACATAGCCCGTCCCAGCTCAGCTTGAAGGTCTGGTACCTCCTCCTCTCTGCAACGGCCTACCACTGGGAAAACATGGAGCACATCAGGTACGAGAAGATTTGCTCACATTTCTAACCACTCAGGAGCGGTATGGCTGACAAAGAAGAGTAATGAATCCTTAATATTACGTTCTTGCTCATCTGCATTTCAGGCAAGTCCCTTTCATCTGGCTTTCGCATAGTCACTTGGTTTGTATCAATTCCCCACAACAATGTTATTTATATATTAAGTTCTCCCAAAGAGATATATTTCCATCTGTAACTAAATAAAGATGGTTTTCCTAATGCCACATAACCCATCATCGGACCTATTCAAAATAGAGAAGTGGACAAAATAGTCAAAAAGCTGAGGAGTGGGACTAATGCCCAACAGTACACTCCAAATGTGATGTGTTATTTGGCTTAGGAAACCACCTTTATTTAGCTGCAGCAACTCTAGTGATAATATTACAGGTTCAAGAGTGATGTCCAATTTTTCAGATCTAAAACATGAAAACACAAGCATAAAAAATATTTTAATTCACACCATAAAAACCAGATCATTTAAATAGAAAATCTTCATCTTCAAGAAGATGAAAGTCTATTCTTCAAAACAATCCAAAGAAATGATTTGAAAAAAATCTGCATTTTATTTAAAAATTTCTTGTCAATCATCAAATATCTGGAAAATATTCCCTTTCTAGATACTCATATGCAAACTCATACAATAACTCACTGTGATTTGCTTGTATCAAGAATATATGCACTATGCTATAAAATTTATCTAAAAGCTAATTTTTTAAAATATAATTTGTTAATTTTCAAACACTCCCACTGCTTATTCAAATGCAACAACACCAGCAACCTCACTATAACATTGAATCCACATATCACAGCCTTTTATCACAGTCTTCCATCTAGTTTAAACAGTACTTGTATTACACCGAAAAAATACACAAGACAGCACACACATTTCTTCATTCAAGAAAATACTCTGTAGGCCAAACATAAGGATCCAAAAATCAAGCTATTTCCTAGCTATAAATGTAAGCAAATATTTCCAACCACTATTCTGGCTGACAGGAAAACACCATTTCCACACTTTCTAACCAAGGGTGTTCAGAGTTTATCCTAGAAGTCACCTCCAGTTAAGGCAAATGTGATGATACCAAATCGCAAAACATTTTATTTAACTATAATACTGATTTTAATGTATCTGTCTGTTGATTACTTTGTACATTGCCTGAATCAAAGACATGACTGACACTCTCACGCTATTACTGGCTTATAGTAGTATCTTATGAGATAGAATCTGTCAGTGCAACATTAAGTATAATGTTGTCATTCCAATACTGTAGTGAATTCATGTGTAGAGAGTGGTTTATTTATATCATCCTTTTTCAAGCCCATAGTTTGCTTTACTGAACTGAAGAAACAAATATTTTTAGCCAAGCAGATCACTCTTAGATCTCAATATAAGATTTTGTTATACTTGGAATTAGTGAGATTTTCCCACTCCTCCAGTGTATTGCTAGAAACACTTGTGTTTTTTCTTCTTCTGTAATGCGATCAAAGAAGGTATTATTTTGTACACTTCCGTTAATTTTATGGTTTTTAAATCCATCATCATTTTTGATTATGTTGTAAAAGTTTTCTCTAAAAAATGAATCCCTGACCTTACTCAACAGGAATAAGCAAAACAATACCATGCTTACTATATCTGCGCAGGTTTCCTCCACCGCCACAGGTGGTCTTTACCTCACCTTGCAAATCTAATCCAGCATCTTGAAGGATGTGATTCCTTTCAAGAGTCTACAAGGCTTTTGCCCATTACATCACTACGTACAAGAAGTATTTCGTATATATATTCAGTTTTTAAGTCTTCATTACTACACTGACTTTCCTGAAGCTGTCCAGGATTAGCTGAATCCAGTGATTCCCTTCATCTACATTTAACTCCACTGAAATCAGCACGCTTCAACCTGGGGCAGCAGCACAGAGATAATTTATAACCTGAACTTCCTCATCAAGCATCCTTACCAAGATGCTCTCGTTATTCCTGGTAATAGAGAGCTATTGTTAGTTATATTCTTCTTGTAAAACTGACATGATCAGGCAGTCTGAATTATTGCCCAGAGCTACTTTCACTGCCCACATTAAAGAACTGTATGTAAGCTTTTGTAATTTCTGTGGCAAGCACAAGTATTAATACTATATGGAAGTGTATTTATTTGATAGCTGTTTGCAGCTACAGTAGTCATCACTGTAGAGAAATGACATTTGCCATGGCCCTGTTTGATTTTATTAAAAAAGAAAAGGCTTTGCGTACATACACTGTAGTAAATATTGACTTCATATTAACGATCACTTTACGTAAATGCTATTTTCTGACTGTGAGGTTGATGGCTGATTGTTCTATCTCTTCATTAATTTGTAGTACAAACAGGACTGAGTAATATTTAATTGCTGCTTGAATTCCACAGAAGTCTGGCGAAGCCCCACTGTCATTTTTTATTTAAATATACATTATCTTGTCAGTTAACATGGCATAGCACAAGCTTATTAATGTTAGACTCTATGCTGTGATGTGTATTTTAAAGGTTTAAACTATAATTTTTTTAGTCAATAGAACACAAAGAGACACAATTTTAATAGTATATGACAACTGCCATCCAGAAAGGTCTAAAATGAGTAACAGGATAATTCTCATAATTCCTAGCAGTTCCTAGCACTGATTCTAGTACAGCTTTATGGACCCCTAGCAGTCACCGTAACTGTTCGATACTGAATGAAACAATAGGGTCAGTCAAGTGCTGGCTTGGGCTGTGCAGACAGTGACAAATATACATGCCACTCCATTATATACCTTTATCCTGCTTCATTCTGCACAGGGAGCAGAGCTTGGCAGAAACATCTACAAGATCTGATGTCTGAAGTTTAGCATTGTGCCTTTTTTTTTTTTTTTCCCCTTCCTATGTGCTTTCTCCACTTGAATTTCTTTGTCTGAGACTCTGTTTTCATCTAATGCTTGTGATTAAGTATGCCCCTCATAGCTTAATTTTTGGAGTGTACTGGTGGGCATCGGTCCCAGTGCATGAAACCTATTATTTGATTTGTCAGGCATGACAAATCCTCAGCGTAGAACCACTATGTTCTCTCATCGAATGTAAGGTAAAACTTTTAACACCAATTCACATAAAAAGCATGATGGTAAGTTACACCAAACAAAGCATGCTACATAGTAAAGTAAAAGACAGTGCTTGTTGTTTATGAGTCAGTGAAATCAAAATATGAGAGATAACCATTTTGGTTAGTATTTTGTTTGCGTGTTTGTTTTTTTCTTTTTTTTAAACAGTTTTTTTTTTTTATGTTGATTCTAATTGCAGACAACATTATTTATGAAGATAATCATAAGATAATGGTTAAAGTGTATCACAGTCATACAACAACAAAAGCCTACGAGTTACGTGTTATATTAGAGCACAATGGGTTGTTTGAAAAAAACAACAATTTGCATTATTTTTCTAATGTGAAAAGATGGATTTTACATATATATTTCACAACCCTAAATTACTTAAGACTGATGAATAGTTTCGTTAAAGAGAAGGACTGCCAATTTCTCAGCTACCTGCAGGTGGAAGCTGTTACCTGAATAGGGTCACAGTGAGAGGTACTCTCCATTTCCCATCAGGAAAGCCTAGAAGTTTATCCCATGGAAAATAATGAAAAAAGGCCTTATTTTTCTGAGAGGGAAATGACTACAGCAGCTCGCAGGAGCTGTATTATGGAGTCATAGCACAGACCGGTTAGAAACGCTGAGCGACTTTCAGAGCAGCAGAAAGACTGTGTCTCCAGGGGATGTGCCAAGGAGCATGTTAGAGGTACACATTAAACACTAACGATTAAAAGCAAGTAAAAGTACATATATATGAAAAAGATAAGCTCAATGAGCTATGCTGCTCTGTCCCTACTTTGCTACAGGTGGAGATACTTGGTCTAGAAAGTATGGACAGATGGTGCCTGGATGCACAAGTGCCATGAGCTGCACCCCAGGCCAGTTCAGGAGAGCTCACACTCAGAGATGACATGACTTTTCCTAACATGAAAATTCTTTATCACCTTGGAACAAGCAAGGGCTTTCACTTCCCACAGGTTCCTTATTCATGGCTCCACTAAGAGATGAGGCGAGTAGGGATAATCCTTTAATCTCCATTCATTATTCTGATACACAGACATACACTTTCAATGAGGAGCCAAGGCTCTGTATCGTAAAGGCAGACAACACCCAGACTAACGTAGCTACTTTCTTTTACACTGTCGTTGCAGTCTGGATCAGACCCTAGACTACTGCCTCCAGTTCAAAACTGGTGACAGACCAGTGAGTTGCAGTTTCACAGTTCTCCATTCCAGTCCTAATAAATCCACTTGACAGCCACCAAATAAAATAAGTCCAGAGAAAAATCATGCCTGGCTAATTTGGTCTGTGTAAACATTCCCATAAACTGATCCTTGAATAAGCATAAGCACAAGAAGCATGTCTGCACACAATCTTTATTCACCTTAAGAACCCTTATTTTTATAAATGCTAATAGTGACTTTGAATTGTACACTTATGTGTATAATTATATGTACATCTTTATGCATATATATGCACATTTGCTATACTTTTTAAGGAAAAGACATTTTCTAGAGGAACCTGCATAACATACAGTTATAATATTATGATTAGATTTGCAAGATATAATTAAAAGATTAAAAGAGTCATATTTTAAAATACCTAGTGTTAACAACAGAAGCAGAAACAAAAGCAAGTTTCTTAAATTTTCCTGCTCTAAGATGTATGCATTCTCCAGTATTGCCCATGTTCTTCATCACAATGGTTTAAATCATAAGTTTATATTGAATTTTAAGGAAAACATAAAAATATCTTTCTGGAAGTAAAATCTTGCATCATCAGATCTAACACCTTAAAAATATTTGCAACCATATGATGCAATCTTTTCCATAAATTAAACAATGTAAAAGTAGTCAGAAATTATCCTTTCCACAGCACTAACCTCACTGGAATATAACAGGAAATCAACATGCAAATTCTCATTGAAACTGTAAACTCACTGGTCTCAATACCAGCTCCAGGATATCTGCAAGTTATTGAATAAAATCTCTTCAAACTAAGTAAACTGAACAGAACAGTAACAAAGAACTACTTCCTTGTCCATGATTTCCGTAGCGGGATTCAGAATACAGATTGGGGCCTAACTTTTCTTCTTAATGAAAGCAAAGAAAATTTGAGGGACTTTTCATGGGAATGCTAGATTCAAATCATCTCCTGCTGTGTTTCCAATGAGTACGAACAAGTTGCCATCATTTTCAATGAAACTAAAGAAATCACATTAGACTGTATTAGTCTTCCAAACAGTTTTTCTTGGCTTCCTCAATAGCCTGAGAAATATGTAGACCTCAGACCAGATGTTTCCACAGATTAGCTGGTCAACTGAAGCAGATTGATTATTTCACACTCTGTTAATAACTAGGTGTTCATTAGCCTATACATATATTGTTAACCAACAACAATGAAAAAGTGTTTCATTTTATGAAGTGATTTTTAATTATTATTTGCTTGAAGAGACTTAATAAAGCATTTTAACTTACTTGGAGAACAGTAAATTCTAAAACAATAGAACAGTAACATGAATAGTTTTATTTTGCTAATTAAGTGAATTAGCTAACATTTATGGAAGCAATTTGTCCTTGCTCTTAAATACAATCTTTGAGAAATGAGACAATTAGAAAGGAGAATTTAAGCCAAAAAAGTTAACTAAACTGACCAATATTTTCCAAAAACTCTGAGGCAAAAAAAGGTTTAGAATAAAGACACAATTTGAAAACAATGGTGAGGACCTAAACTATTGTTATCATCTAGCTTTATTTTAAATGTTGAGGGAGGATATAATTTTGTTTACAGTAGCATGGGCTGGTGAAGTATTTGGCAATCTCTCTAGATGCTGTTGGGATCCTGTCTTTGAATTTTTGATTTAACAGCCAAAGATTCCTCAGGGTACAAACAATTGCCTTTACTCTCAATATCCAGGTCATCACAGCACTTTTCCCAGTTATTCTTTCTATAATCAACTAGTGAAAGACTGTACATACACAGTTGAAAATTTTCAGGAACAGAAAAAAACATGTCACCAGAGGACAGGCGAAAACATTACATCTGAAGATAGGACTGAGTCTGTGTGGAGGTGAATATCTACCTCCACCCCTCTGCACGGCTCTGTCATTGGCGGTAGCAGTGCAGACCTAAATGCCCATGTTGGTATTACCATATGGGATCAACATGCCATTATGATTTGAATCTATCTATCTGTGACAAATTCCTGTGACTGCCATCTTAGTGGAATGACCAACTATTGACTGTGATGTTTATGAGTTGAATTTATGCCATAATTTCTTTTTTTCTTTTCTTTTTTCTTTTTATTTTGGTTTCTTGCTGTTGAACTGTTTGCAAACTCAAAGCACACGAAGAGTTAATTGTTAGCCCAAGGTATAAGAAAGTGAGTACTATCATATAAATATTGTTGCCCATTATCATCAAATCACAAAAAGAAAAAAAAAATTAAGGTCTGCTTGCCTTATATGTTTTAGAAAAAGACAGAAAACAGTTTATTTTTTTGACTATTAATTCTGAGGTAGCCATGGACATAAATGGATTTTCATTTCTAGGTAAAATGTTCATTAACTTTAACAGAGCATGAGAGTTAACTTTTTAAGCATCTATCTGTCCCTTCAAAATGTAATTTAAATGGAAATATATTTATAGGTCATACAGTCTGCTTTTGACTATAAAGCTAGGACCAATAATTTATTGAAGCTTTGTACATTTTTCTTGAAAAAGCATTGATTCTTTAAAAGAAAGTTAAACATTAACTCTACAGGCTTAGCACAAGACTCCTGTTTCTTTACTTTTCCCTAACCTAAGGCAACTAGAGCATTATATATGTAAGCAACACCTCCAATTGCATCTTCTTTGTTCTAATTCTGGTATGTACTATCAACTAACAATGCACATCCCTGTTCATTAGTACTCTACAGTAGGGTCACATTGGAAAGACCTCTTCATTACTCATGCACTGCTTGTCAGCATGCAGACTGGAGCAAGATTACTAATACATCTGTCTAATTTTACTGAGAATATTGATGTAAAATCATGCTTAGCCACTGTCTACACAAACAGAAGTCACTTTGATAGAAAAAAAAATCTTGTTTTTGCTTTTGAAGCATTCCAGCTGGTAATAAGGAAATGGTATGATAGGTCTAATATGACATATTTGTAGTCTGCAATATTAATCCAAAAATGTTAGCTCACGTATTACAACACTTAATTCTGAAAATTAAAACTCTGCTAAGGGCCATGTGCTTTGTAGAGAAAAAAAAAAAAAAGAGAAAAAGAAAAATGCATTTTCTAAGAGATTTTCCTATATCCTCATTTTTTAGACCTCTTAAATTAGAACTCCAGCTTCCTAGCTTTATACTGATTTACATTAGCAGAAGCTCTTTCTCTTATCATTTTGGCCAAAAAATAGATTTTTCAAAATTGTTCTAGATTACTTATCATAAAAGCACAATTTCCAAAGAGAAATCTCAAACTCCTGTTTTGATATTTTAGTGTGGTGGATTTAGGAAAAGAAGTCACAGATATACAGACTACCCTATCATTTTGATTTTTTTACGTTAAATCCCAATTCTTAAAGAAATCTGACAAATACAGAATGTCCTTAGGAGCTAGGTTTTTGTTTGGATTTTGATTTACCCAGCAGTCACAAAAATCATAAACAGGGAGAGTGTTCTCTAACAACTTCATAGCTGATATGGGTAAAGAGTATAATTTTTAGCAGTTAATGTCTTTTGGTATGTTATGAGACCTAGTATTACAATTTTACCGCTTGGATTATTTTTCTTCATGAACTGCAGGAATGGGTATTTTGAGATCATGATTTGCAGAGCTGGAGTACACCAGCAGGTACTTACTAAGATATAAATGCTGCCATGTGAGACATGTGAGAAATAAAATTAAACTTCACATGCCTTCTCTGAAGATGTGATAAAAAAATCCATCTGAATAACATACTTTTTCAGTTTGTTTGTAATTCTGAGAAGAAAATTATCTTCTGTGGATGGAGATAAAATATTTTTGGGACAAGCAAACAGTTAAAAAGCTAACAAAGGGTAAGCAAAACTTTTCTTTTTAGATTTGAGATATTTTTTTCGAAGTTCAGCCCTTTACACTGCATTTAAAGCAGATTTCAAAATTAAAAAATATATATACGAAGCACTAGAACTGGAAAATGGTATCTAAGTATACCCAATTTGAAAGTACTAATTCCTAAGCAAATGGGGAAGGAAAGAGAGCTGCTAAACATATCCAAAAAAACCCTAAGAGATTAATGAAATGTTTCAATATCACCAAATCTGTATGTCTCTCTAAAAGATAGTTTGGAGAAATAATTTCATCTGGTTTAATCAGTCAGCTTGTTGTGCCTTTCTATGTATGTTCTTAGAAAGCAACTGCCCATGGCTGAAGATTTGTCTCCTTACCACTCATCTGATAATTCAAGAGGAAACACGCTGCAGGTCACGAGCATGACCCTTCTGCCACAGACTGCAGTGGATGTTCAGGAAGACACAAGAATTTATAAAGGGATTAGGCAAAATCACGAGGGATAGATATACTGGTGGAATAAGTTTTTATGGCAGAGATATAAACATTGGCTCCAGAAATCCCTATACACTGCCAGAAATTGCAAAGGTGACAGGGGAACGATTACCCTGTACAGACCTTTTATTTTTCAAACAAATTTTCTCCAGTAGCAATTGTTAAAGGCAGAGTGCTGGGTTAGATGGACTTTGGTCCATTTTATACAACTATTCCTATGTTCCAGTGCTCTGGAGTTACTTTTCTTACTTTCCTATTTGACTCACGATAGTAAATCTTTTCTATCTGCTTTTGCTCTCTTTTGTTGTTCAGCTTGACTGAAAGAGAATAAATTAACAACAGTTTTCAACATCCCCAGCACCTGTCAACCTTTCCTTTTAACCATTTTTAATCTTGCTTTTTCACTTACCACTCCTCAAAAGATTTTTTTTAAATAAACAATTATATCACAATTCACAGTTGAGAAATGTGTTTTTTATTTCTCTATATTCTCTATTATTTAGAAAAAATGTGATGCATTTTTTCTAAAAATGAAACTAAAATCTTACTCCTTTCTAGGTCCTGCGCCACAAGACAAACTAAGGGTTTGGAGAAGACTTTTCAAAGTAAGATGTAAACTACTGAGAATTAAAGTCTGCTAAAAGGAAAGGGGCAAGACCCAATATAAATGCAGATCAACGTCAATGAAGTCAAAACAACTACATCAGTGTTAAGCCTCTTTTGCTGGCAAAGAAAAACAAAAATAAAAAGAATAATAAAGAAAGAATATGTTGGAGAAGTCTAATGTTGAACATCACTGATGCTGTGTCTTGCTGTTGCGCTTTTTGTAGTTCTTGGGTATTTTTTTTAACATCACATACAGAGTAACATAGATACTTTCAATCAGATACCTTAAGTTATTTTCTGGGATTACAAAGCATGAGACACTTGTAAGAAGTTCTTGTTACTGAAAAGTAATAAAAGAGAAAGGAAATTGGGATGAAATAATGACAGATCTACAGAAATACAGATTCTTTCAATAAGGGTGGCTGACAGACCTATGGTCTTATCGATGTCTGACAGGGGCATTTAGGTTTACTTGGGTTATTGCTCTCAGAGCTATTAACCTCTGCTGAGCTCAGATGGTGCCTTTTATAGTCATGATCAAGAAGGGATGCTTGAGGCAAGTAAATAAATAGAAACCTCCTGAAAGTACATTGTTTCTCACATCCCTAATCTTCCTGCCACCCAGAGAATCTCCAGACAGAATAAAAGATTTTGTGTTATCCTGCAGAGACAGTGAAGCAGACACCAAGTTAAGGATGACAAAACAATTACAATGCATTTACCCTATTAGTATATTCCTCTACAGGCTACTTTTCTTTCAGATCTTCCAGACAGCCAAGCCTTTTAACTGTGGATCTAGAAATGTCTGAAATAAGGGGCAGTTTTACTGCAAAAAGGAACCAAAGATAGAATCATAGGTTTCATCATTTTTTTACCTTGTATCTTTCTGACCTCAAAAGGCATAGCTTCTTGCTGCCAATTGTGCAAATCTTGCATTTCTTGCATCATCACTATGCCTAGCAGAGGAAAAATAATAATTCTTGCTATCTTTGTGCCATCCAACTTATGATTATATTTGGAGTTATACCTCACATTGCCCAATGCCTTTTACAGGACTTTGTTACAATCACATACAGGAAGATGGTAAAAAACTCTGTAGACGCTATACAACATTTATAAATGACACACTAAGACTTTTTCTCTCAAAAGTTTGAATGCGAAATGTGATCAGGTTTGGCCAAAATTCAAAGTTGGTAAAAGTAGGAATTGTAGAAAACTTCTGGTATGCTGCCAAAATCTCTAAAATTCTAGTCATAACTAGCAGTTTTGAGACTGCAATCCTAATATTTAATTTAGTGCACATTTTAATGTCTTTCATGGTACTCAATAGTAGAAAAACAGTTTTGTTTTTGGCCTGTGGGTAGAAGAGTATTTTTTCCAAAAGGAAGCAAGGAAAACTACATGCTGGTGCTCATCACATTGTTCTTTTGGGAAGGGTCACAGCACACACCCCAGCAGGGCTCCCACGCATCTTATCACTAGTTCCTGGAATAGCAGGACTATACTCCCTGTGCATTGTCTCCTTGTGGTGTTTTCACAGTGGTCCACCAATGTTAGTAAGCAGCCTAAGTCCTCACACAAAACCATGGTGTTGCTTCATGGGTCTGTGAGTCTCGGGATAATCAGCCCTAGGTTTACAGTAAAAATAGACTGCCAGAGCACCACTAAATTAGAACTTTACTATGAGATGTACAGTGGACTTTGTGAAATACCCTGTCCTACCCTGCTTCCTGTGGAGTCTGGAGCATGCAGTTTATTACCTATTGCGCTAATGGGCTGTTAGCTAAGTAGAACAGTGCTATTAATGGGTTCTGTTACAATATAATGCTTCGTTAACAGAGCTCTCGAGGAAATCAACAACTTCAAAACTCCCTTAATCAATCCAATTTAATTTGATATATGCTTTAGTCAAATTGCATTTCAAAGGGCTTTCATAATACCAAAATTCAGTTATCTAGTAACAGCATTAGCAATGTTAATTTTCTAATCAGAATGCAAAATCATTATCTATGCCTTCTTTACATTAAAAAAGTACACACCCCAAAACAACAACAAAAAACCCACAGTGCATTTCCTAATCGTAAATCTTACAGATCCTTTGATGTGCATGAGTGGAAAGGGTCCATTCTCCTCTGGATATACCTGCAAGGCTTTCATTAGTGTGAAAATGTTCATTAAAGACACTATTGCTCCACTGGGCCCAATCTTCTCCCATTTTTGCATATTGTGACATCATTTATCCAAGTAGGAGGTAGATGTCCAACAACATTCTCCTGGTGTTCCCCCACTCCAGGAAACCATATCTAGGGTTCATTCCTTCCAGTCGTACAACTAACTCCAAAGATGTTGGTTGGCCATCTATTCTAGCCTCTTCTTATGTCTGTATAATATAACTCTCTCTAGAAATCAATTGTTTCCATACTTCAAATTTTATTAAAAAGCCAACATGTATCTCCTTAATACACCTCTTCCTTGCTGTTATTCTACAAATCAGTGCTAAAAGGGATCTTTAAAGTGTTCCATGAAAGTACACCTTATCCAACTTAACCATGCAAAGAAGCATTGTATTGGTATAGCTGTAAACTCATTCATGAGAACACTATCAGACAAGAAGAATAAAATATTCACAAATAACTATTTACTTTCATAATAATAACAAAATGTCACATAATACTTTGTTTGCTCTTTAAAAAGTAATTCATTTTTTTTTTATTTTTCAGAGCGAATATTTCCAAAGAATAAAGGAAACCTTAAGACACAACCATCATGAAACTTTTTACATCTAAATCTAAATAAGAAAATGGCCCTGATATGTGAGCCATCCGACAAGAACTAGTGGAGAATTTGGTTCCTTCCAATCCTGTGGATAACTGCTTCTTTGCCCTCAAGCAAACACTTCACTTTTCCTTCCCCATTTGTAAAATATTTGCACTTCTGCCTAAAGAAGATTGAAATACACTGAATCATGTTATGGCCTTATCAAGCTAACATTTAAAAGTATCCTTAACTTTAAGCATACCCATTCTGCCATGACTTTGAGTTGAAAGAGTTTTTGTAAAGAATCAGAAAAGCAGATTTTTCTCTGAGGTGGACATCAAAGCATCACATTGGACCTTGGTTTTAAGGTATAATCGCTAAATTCACATTTTTTGGATTATAAAACAATATTTATTTTTACACCTAGCTTGACTGTTCAATGCTTTAGCTTTCATTGCTATCAGCTTATTTCTGAAGTATAAAAGTGACTCCTTACACTCCTGGAAAAGAAAAATAGAAATGCCATAAAACAATTAACGGAATCAAAGAGTTTACACCATTTATTTCCTTTTCTTATTTTCCTGTGTATTTTCATTTACAGCAACAACTTATTGTTGCTGAAGAGACCATTTGGGTGCAATGATGTATCTGTCTTTGGCACACTGATGACTAAGTTGTGGGAAACTGGACATGGAGTTAGTAGGGTCATTTTGCCACACTTATGTACCTGATGAACAGGCAGTAGATCTGGGGGGGTTGGATTGATTCTTTTCATACTAAAATTTGAAACAGAAGTACATGTGCTCCAGCAGAAACCTTTTCAACTTTTTTTTTTTCTTCAGCCAAAATAAACTTCCTTTGACATAGTTTGATAGAATCAGGAGAAAAACTGAGCCCTACTTTTCAGAAAAGTGAGTAACAGCCTCTTCCATTAGATGTCCTGCTGCTGGATCAGCAGGTGTTCTCAGCATAGCACTGCTTAAAATCAGGTCCAAGTCATCTGATGAGTAGAAAACAGTCCAGATCACTTCTGTTTTCTATGACAGTGACAATGAGGAAGACTGTTCTTTGCTTCTAACTATTTAACTTTTTGGTCTTAGGATTTAGAGATCTTGCTTTTCACCCAATTTTGTTCCCTGCATCAGTGCAAGCCTTCTTCTGCATTTGTGCTTTCTTCAACTTTGTTAACTGTTGACATCCCACTGAAAGGGAGGCAAGCAAAATGGTCTTTCTATATTCTGTACCTAATCAGAGCACATTCAGAAACTTAGTTGATGGGTAAAGCAAACACCTCTGAAATCATCAGGTGAAAGACACTAAAGAAGCCAAAAGTAGATTTTTTTTGAACATTTGAGGAAAAGTGTCAGTTCTGAAGGAAATAAATAAACCATACCACTAGGAACTAAAGAAGCAATGCCTCTAATTTTGGGCAGAGGGGAACTTCATGAGGTTCAACAAGAACAAGTGCAATGTCCTGTACCTCAGAAGGAATAATGCCAGGAACCAGTACAGATTAGGCTGACCTGCTGGAAAGCAACTCCACAGAGAGGGACTTGGGAGTCCTGGTTGACACCAAGTTAACCATGAGGCAGCAATGTGCCCTCATGGCCAAGAAGGCCAATGGGATTCTGGCCTGTGTCAGGAGGAGTGTTGCCAGCAGGTGGAGGGAGGGGATCCTGCCCCTCTCCTCAGCTCTGCTGAGGTTGGGTCTGGAATATTGGGTGCAGTTATGGGCTCCCCAGGGCAAGAGGGACATGGAACTTCTAGAGAGGGTCCAGCATAGAGCGACAAAGATGATTAAGGGACTAGAGGAGCTGTCCTATGAGGAAAGACTAAGTGAGCTGCGCCTGTTTAGTCTGGAGAAGAGAAGATTGAGAGGAGATCTGATCAACATGTACAAGTACCTGAGGGGAGAATGTAGGTCTAACTCTTCTTAGTGGTAGCCAATGATAGGACAAGGGGTAATGGGTACAAATTGAACCATGCGAAGTTTCACCTCCATGTGAGGAAGAACGTCTTTACTGTGAGAGTGACAGAGCCCTGGAACAGGCTGTGCAGAGAGGCTGTGGAGTCTTCTTCTTTGCAGATCTTCAAACTTGCCTGGATGTGACCCTGTGCCACGTGCTCTAAGTGTCCCTGCTTGAGCCGGGGGGGGGCGGGGGGGGGTGGACTAGATGATCTCTAGAGGTCCCTTCAACCTCAATCATTCTGTGATTCTTTAATTTTATAAGCACGTTTTAAAGGTGTCCAACTTCCACTAGAAATCAAGTATATCATTCCTTTGAATTTTCAAGACTTTTTAGAATGATGACAAGTGTCTTTTTCACTCAGAAATCCCTCCTTCCCACACATGAATGCTTTTCCCAATAAGAATGATTTTTCCAGCTCCAGTGGTAACACAGAGTCAGCAGATCAGGTGAGTGGTCCCAAGATCCTTTCTGAGCTCCCACATGAGGGCTGATACTCCCACACGCTGTCTAAAAGCCCAGGCCTGGGGCCGCCAGGGCCAGGCAACACCCAGGCCTGCCCCAGCCTGCGTTACCTAAGAACCACATTTACATTTAACAGCAACACATACCTGCCATTAAGCCTACACACAGCCAGCACATCGTACTGAAATAACACGTTTATTGAAACCGCACTGAGACAACTCTGTAAGTTATAAAAAAAAGGTGTTATGTGAGTTTCCATTTTCTAGCTCCCACTGCATCTTTCATTTAAATTGATTTTTTAAAGTGTGGACATATATTTTTCACAGGTGCCATTTATCCATCTTTCATTTAAAAGCACTCTCAGTTATAATAATTATATTTATCGATACAAAATTATGTACTCATTTTCTTACAGCTGATTAATCTTCTAAAGCCAGCCTGAAGGTTAGGCAACAGCTTATTTACTACCTAGGCCAAACTTGCAGCTGAATATCTTATATATACACTGTTCTCACATGCTTTGAATTTAGAATGACAATTAACCATTAAATAGATGGCAATATGTAGGTGGCAAAAGAAAGACTGACTGAAAGACTTATTACCTAAATATTCAGGTAATGAAAAAATTGATGAACACTGCTCCGAGTATTTATCACAAAGTTAATTAAAAGTATTACATATGTCCAAAGTCTAAATGGGTGCTCTTTAAATAACTAGAGAAATATTTACCAAAGAATATAACAAGATATTAGGACATTCTGTGTGGATCAGTTCATGTTGTATTTAAAATTTAATTTCAGACTTCTAGGCATTTATGATGGATGTATACTTGTTCTATTTCTAGCCCCTGTTCCTGGAACAATTTTCAGAGTCAAAAATATAGCTGCTGCTATTTAAAATGCAGGAAAACAATATTTTCTACTTTCTATTTCTATATCTACCCTATTATCTATGCACCATCTTTTTTTTTTTTTTTGCATTGCCAGGCCTGCCTAGTCTACTTATCAACCTCATATTAATGAATTATAAATACATTTGATAATTAAAATCTGCTATTTACAATCCTCGCTATGCACTGGCACAATGTATGATGCAAAGCTGTCCTTCTGTTAAAAGCAAATTTTACAGCTCTCCAGGTCTTTTTGGCAGCACTTCAAGATAGCTAGAAACACTTAGTATACACACTCTTAAGACACAACTACATCGGATTAGCCCTAAAGAATGAGAAAAAAAATCACCATACATTTTCAAGTTATTCAAACAAGCACTAGCCATTTTGGTTGACAAAAGCCTGAGAGATTCTGAAATCACCTATTTTTGAAGTCATTTATAATTCACCCTTGTGGTTATGACTGTGCTTTTAATGGCAGTATTTGCTGTGGTATGCATTAGATTGTTAGTAAATGTCTATAGGTTACTACCTCTATTTAAGAACAGATGATGCCTCCTTTATCCATGCTCCATGACACGGAGACAGCAGCAGAGATGCCACCAGCATCAGCCAGTGTGATGCCACATGGGCCTATCAAGGGCGAACTGCCACTGCTCAGGGCTGTGGTGAGGCAGCTACAACTCGGTATGCCCCTAATGATCTGCAATATGGCTTAGTCCAGATCAGCGCTCTTCCCCATGTGCCACACATGAAAAACACCAGTTTTGCCAACAATCAGCTATTTTAATTAGAGTTTTACAGGAATATCCTGCTTCTTTTGAATATCAAATGAAAAAAAAAATGTTTATTAAAGGAATGAGATATTTTCTCAGTTCCTATTCACACCTCCCCTCTGACTGAGGCATAGTCACTTCATCTCAGACATATCTGAAAACCATTCCACTTGCTCACACCTGATCACATCATTAACCTCCTGTTTTCAAAGACATTTTAAAACCTCCTGTTTTAAAGACATTTTCTGCTCCTACTGCAGAAAGACTTCTCTTCAGGTCACAGCCTGTTTATTTCAATAAAGATTAATTTAATCAGAAATCAAAATAAAGCAAATTAAACCAAAATCCTTCCCCTGACAGAGAAAGCACTTAGGAGACAGGTTTACACCTGAACTTCTTCCTTAGTCCTTAAGGTAAGCATGCAGAAGAAATGTGGATTTCATTTCTCACTTCTCCATCAGATCCAGGGGGATTTGTGCTGCCTCCTTCAGATCTGTCAAGCTCTGTGGGAAGTAACATACCTGACTATGGAGCAAAAAGGGACAAATCGCTCCACAACACCTCTGTGAGCTGCAACTGCTCTAAACGATGGGCAGTAGGACACAAGAGACCCAACAAACCCCAACAGTTCACAGGCACATCCTTGAGTAGCATGAAACAGTAACTGGGTGGAAAGAGTTAAGCAGAGCCTCTAAAATACACAGTGTTCTATACAAGCAAAAGAAAGAATTTTATTACAGAGTTCTTATTTCCATCAGAAATCTATGTGAATAACTATGTGAATAACTGTATGTCAAAGTCCCTCAGGGACTATCATAACTCCAACAAACTATATTTGAATGCTAAATTTAGTATTTGAATCACTGAATTAGCTGAAAAAAGTATAAAAATGTATGTAGAGAGGGAGAGCTCCCTGTTAGCTATACATTACCTGCAGAGGTTTTCAGGCAACAATAACTTTAACAAGAAATGAACAGCAGACTCATCAAACTAAATTAACTCCCCTCCATGTTTCCAGTATCGTATCAGTTTTTTCCACACTAAAAATTTCAGAATGTGTGTATATCAGTTTCACAAATTCTCCTTCAGATTAAACCTCAGAATTTTTGTAAATTGTGGAACACCATTTTAGGCAAGAAAACACCCCAAAATGTTTTTCTGCAGTAGATGGAAACTACTAATTTATTATTATCAGCAACTCCAAAAGTTTTCAGACAATGTTTTCAGAAAAAGGACCAGAGATGAAGGTAGTGTGCATTATCTTAATGCAAATTTTTAAAAAAGCAACAATTTTAAAACTATACTTGTATGCTAAAGTATTGGTTGCATACATTTAGCTCCACTAATGCTGCCAAGATCTATATGCGCAGTCAAGAATGAAGTGCCTCCTCTAAACATGCTGACTTTGAAATGAAGAGATACTTTACCTTTTAATGTTGTCCTGACTTTCACAGCCACACACAGGGAAAAAAGCGTTCTTCACGTTGCTGATTCCCCTCATTCTCATTCTCTTAATGATTTTATTTATGTAATCAGCTACTCATGGTGTGGTAGGAAGACGGCAATAGGGCCATCCTTGCTTGACAAAGCTAAAGGAGCAAGAGGCCGAGGCCATGGAGAGCAGTTTCATAGAATCATAGAATCCTTCAGTTCAGAAGGGACGTTTAGAGATCAGATAGTCCAACCCCCCTGCACACACAGGGTCACCTACAGCATGTGGCACAGGACTGCGTCCAAGCAGGTTCGGAAGATCTCCAGAGAAGGAGATTCCACAACCTCCCTGGGCAGCCTCTTCCAGTGCTCTGTCACCCTCACTGTCAAGAAATTTTTCCTTAAGTTCCTGTGGAACTTTTGGTGCTTCAGTTTGTGGCCGTTTCCTCTAGTCCTATCAGCAGCCACCACTGAAAAGAGGCAGCCCCATCCTCCTCACTGTCTCCCTTGAGGTCCTTATAGACACTGATCAGGTCTCCTCTCAGCCTTCTCTTCTCCAGGCTGAACAGGCCCAGCTCTCTCAGCCTTTCCTCATAAGGCAGATGTTCCGGGCCCCTGATCATCCTTGTAGCCCTGCGCTGGACTCTCTCCAGCAGCTCCATATCCCTCTTGTACTGGGGAGCCCAGAACTAGATGCAGTACTCCAGGTGTGGCCTCACCAGGGCTGAGTAGAGGGGCAGGATCCCCTCCCTCCACCTGCTGGAGACGCTCTTCTTAATGCACCCCAGGATCCCATTGGCCTTCTTGGCCACGAGGGCACCCTGCTGCCTCATGGTCAACTTGTCATCCACCATGACGCCCAGGTCCCTCTCTGCAGTGCTGCTCTCCAGCAGGCCAGTCCCCAGCCTGTACTGGTGACTGGGGTTATTCTTCCCTAAGTGCAGGACCTTGCACTTGGCCTTGTTAAATTTCATAAGGT
>VZSV01000083.1:3290358-3315484 GCA_013398735.1 Nothocercus julius | reverse complement strand
GGAAAACAGAATATTTTGTGGAATCATTCCTAATTATTTTGCATAATAATTTCCCAATACATATATTGCCTCTTATCTCCAAATGTGAAAAACTAAATTTTGCATCTCTTTAGAAGATCTGAAAACTGAAGCATAGATTAAAATCCTAATTCTTTTCAGCAATTACCTATGAACTTCCTTGAAACATCTATTTAATGGCTATTCATTGAGCAATTCTGAATTACAAGAAAAGGTGACTTGCAAATAAAATTGAAGTTCAACTTTTATGGGTTTAAGGAAGTGCTGTGCAAATATACCATAAAAGCAGCTGGAAGAGTCTGCATGCAAAATGGTACTGAATCTACTCCAAAGAAAAACTGAGGAGCTGCTATGATTATATATTTGATAAAAGAGGATATATTTTAGTACGAGTCTTCAAAAATGTGTCTACAAGCTTTCTCTGCAAGGAAACTGGTAAGTAGGATTGTCAAAAGTGTTCGTTTCCCAGTAGTTTTATTTTCTCTTGTGCTCTGTTTGTATTCACAGAAAATACCTGCAGTCATGCTCATGTTGTCCATGATTAATTTAGAATATAGAGAGGAACCGCACCAGATTGCATTTTTTCAGGAGCAATGGTTGCATACACACACACACACACACACACCAATGAAATAGGCTGCGGAATACACGAAAAATACACGAAAAAATTTAAAAAGGCAATTACATACCAGGTGCCCAATTTCTAAATATATACATATATAATAATAATAATAAAATTAAAAAAGGAGTTAAGCAACTTAATGCTTTTAAAAATTTAGCTACGGGGCAGAAGACTGCAAATCTGTTCACATTGCATAAAATCTGATTCTTACTAGTCCTTAATTATAATGGCTTCCATTCTGCAATCCCCACTCAGGTAAAGTTTCTATTTAAATCAGACAACTCTGCCTGGGGAAAGAACTGCAGGACAAGGGCCAATATTTGAACTGGAATTTGTTAATGTTAGCATAGCTGGCCAAAACCCAGCAAGAAAAGTAGCTTGTTAATATGCATCCATGTACTCCCCACTGAGGTCAACATAACACTTATCTATAATCACCTTTTAAAGAACCTAGTGAAGAGGAAGGACGAGCTGGTCTTTACACTGCAGGCCCAAGATAAAAACGATGCATATTTGACATTCTGGTTTCATCTTCTTACCGTAAGGAACCGGAAATAAAATAAATAACTGCAATTATTTGAACAAGTCATGCAAATGCTTCACCAGGACTATGAGGGAAGCAAACTAGAAAGCAACACAGCTCTCAAAAATAAAAAGGGAACAGCACTGAGACAAGACAGCAGTCCCATGTTAAGCCATGCAGGTAAGGCAGAGTTTCCAAAGTACTCAGGAATAAGCAGTTCCCAGTGGGAAGGCTGGTACTGCTAAGTACTCTGGAAAATCCTTGAATGTCCTCTGCCCGCCAGAGAGCCTCTCCACTTGAACCTGGGTGCCTGGAAGTAGGCACAGAGTAAGCATACATCACTTGTATGGGTTTTTTCAGGATATCTGTTCTAGTACTGTTTAAGGCTAGTAAAATCTTTATACAGGAATAAATTATTCTAGTGTGGCTTCATGTCCAGACCAGAAGCAGAAGCTCCTGCCCAACAACAACAACAAAAAAAAAAAAAAAAAAAAAAAAAAAAAAAAAAAAAAAAAAAAAAGGTGTTGTGTTGTAATAGTCCAAAAGTATTGCCTTAAGCCAATTCTACAGAAGAACAGTATTTAAAGCAGAGGCAAACTTTTCATTTTAATTACACAGGAGCAATCTTACTGAGTTCTTCATTTTTTCCCTAGCATAAAGTTCATCCCCTTTACATCAGTCATACGGTTATATTAAGGTATAGGACATATGTGAGAAGAATATTTGGTCCAACATGTTTAAATCCAAAGAACTTAATCTGCTCACAGTATGCATTTTCACAATTTATAGCTGGATCTAAAATAGTTAAGAAATCAAAGCAGACAGCTTCCTCTCTCAGGAGGAAATCACAAAACAACAAGCAAATCACAAAACAACCAAGACCTAAAAATGAAATGCATGAGCTATTTTGACTAGCATACAAACAGATTACAATAATAAATCTGAAATTAATTGATTTAATTTACTCATTAAAGTGTTTTGTCCTAAGCAAGTACTGCACTGTGCCTGCAAAAGGAAAGAAGGTACTGAGTCCTCACTACTTCATTTAAAAGGAAGATGAAATTATTTCTGGAGCCTAAAATAAACTTCTGAATTTACAGTTTTACTCAGTCCGGTAACATGCTGGACAAAAGCCTTATTCCATGCCAGAGGGACAATGCTGTACATTTTCTGAAGAAATCCTCCTGTATTTCAGTGAAGGTCCATCATTTATTTTCCTAATAATAACCTTGAAAATTAAATCCAGACTCTGATGGATTGGAACTATTGACGGCTGGTTTTCTCTGTGCCATACAGCTATTTTACTGGGCTTGCATTTACAGCTGCAAAACTGTTTGAATATAGATCTTCTCACATACCCTCTTGCTGCAAATGACACTTAAATACACATATATTTTTTGATTCCATCAGCAAGTGCTAATAATAGAAATCTGAAGGGAAATTATTTTCAATAATTGGGGTCTAGTCTGAGATAAACTCCATGGATTAAAACCAAACACTCACTTCAAATGGGCTTTTGTAATCAGTCCTGTTTTAGAAGGGTAAGATTAAATCCATTTCTATTTTTCTAGCCACATGGCAAAATATTTCCTTTTACAGTTTAAATCTGTCTGTACAGTAAACCTTCATGGTAACCCTAAATATACTCCAAATGCATTCCTTGGGAATACCATAGTAGTCTGAGTGCAAAATACTATTCTGTCTTATGAAACTTGCCTTTCTAAATAAAGAACACCACTATGTTTAAAATAAGACTGGCTACTAAAGTAAGGTTACACGCCCACTGCTGAATCGAGATGTAATTGTTAAAGCAGAATTAATAAGCAAATTTAATGAAAATCCTATTATACTACAGCTTAGCAAATGAATGCTGATGCTGCTCTAAGTAAAAATGACATATACTCAGAGTTTACAATCAACGCTACATTTGATCATCTTCATGGATGCCTCAGAAGAAGAGTTAACTCCAAAATGACACAAACTCTTCATGTTTCAAGAGCCACCAGCGGGAGCGACATCCACCTCAAGAGCTGGTGTGAAGCCCCCTTGGCACCTGTGCTGGTGAGACAGCAGCAGAGCCTCTTATTTCAGGACATCAATCCTGCACTAGTCCAGAGCTCTGGACTGCACACTGAGAGAGTATTAAAAATTGAAAAATGATAACTAAACCAGAAAAATCAGGAGACCAACTCTTGGAGAAAGAGGAAAATTATTCCAATATGTGAGATTTTTGATTTCAGTAGGCTTTTTTCTCTTCTGTGCCATGTGATATGTAATAAAGTTATCTTTTTATTCTGTAGTATATACTGGGATTAAAATATAGGAAAAGCTGAATTGTGTGCGAGATGAAACAAGAGAGTGGCTGATTTACCCCAAATTACACTTATTAGGAATCTGCCAAATACCCCCAAAGTCAAACCGAGACTCAAGGGAAGAATCTTTACTTCCAGTATAAAACACTGTCAAAGCACATGAAACCTACGTTTTTCCCCCCATTTAGACTAATCTTGTCCGAAAGCTGCAAGACTTGCTGTACATTAAGAATTTTTGACACCATTAACAAATACTCACAACCACTAGGTGAGAGCTGGAGGGTAAATAGATCTTTGTAAAATTGTACAACTATCTTTCCAAAGTATGCATGTTGGCTTAATCTTCACTGTGTCGTTGAGATATATGAATGTAATATAGATAGTGCATGCAATGAAAATATTTTTTTTGCATTCAGGTAAAGAATATATAGAATTCTCCCTAGATATCACTGCATAATTCTTGCATCTGAAACCAAATTGAAGCTAGGATTCAAATTGTGAGCAAAATTTCCTGCTTATAATATTTAAACGCATGTATTCCAATAGTTGAATATTTCATTATTGGTGTATCGTGTTCTGATGAGTATGAAGCTTGTACTCTTCATGTTTTTCAATAATTTGAGTTCTCTCTGCCAGTAAGAGAAATTCTCTGAATAATGTAGTGCAAAAGTAACAAAGAGGTTTAAATAAAACATACAAGTGGGAGCAGGAAATAAAGAGGACTACATCCAAACTGGTACAGATCAGACTAGTTTTGCTGAGGTGCAGCAGAGTCTATCTACTTAAATAATGTTTCATATGCATTCAAAATTTAGAGCAGAAATATCAATGTTTTAGTTCTGTCAAAAGAAATCAAAAATGCCTATTCATTAGAAGAATGACATTAAAAAAATCTAATTTCAAATCTAAGTTTTGCTGGATAAGTATTTATCTATGTCCTTTTTTTTTTTTTTTTTTTTTTTCCTCTCCCCCCAAAACTGCAGTGATTTATCCAGTAATATGCCATCTATAATCATTTGAAATACAGTAATACATGCAATGGGCCACGCACTGCATCTTTACAAGCAACCTCTGCAGTAAATGGAAATAGAGGTAACTGGTCATGTCTTAGATCTTTATGCCTAAACTCACATGAACGTTGTGAGTAGTTCTAGGGGTATTTGGGGATATGTGTGCACTAAGTAAATTCTATGCAAATAGCAAGATCCAGAGCAGTTCAGGAAAGAGTTGTTATTTCACATGTAGGATTGTGATGAAATCACTTAATTCAGAGCTGATGAGGGAGCGAGGTTAATTAGGTTAGAAAATCTCACACGTCTGCACTTTTGGAGCTTCTGCAAGGCCAGCAAACTCCATCATATGGAACCTGGTGTCCTCCAGCTATCAGACAATTGATTTTTGCAGGATTCTGCTCATATTTAGCTTAAGGGACATGTGATATGTTCATTCAGTCGTCAGTTTTGCCTACATTTCATTAGGAGAGCATTTGTTGGTAAAAAATATATATATATTCTTTAGTATTATAATGTTAAGGAAGAATAAGAAAGTCAGATTACTGTCACAAGATTGAAAATTATGAAATAAATGAATAAACATATACATTTTCTTTCTTCTTTGCCCCCCCTACTGTACAGATTCATAATTTCTGAGTCATTAAACTCTCTAGAAATGAAATTGGGTTCAGTTATTAAAAAAAAGATGAGGTTATGAATCACTATTTTTGCAAGTGGCAGCAAATATAAGCGGACAGGTTTTCCTCAGTTAAAATAGTGCAAACTGAAAGCAGTTAAAATGACAGATAAGAATCAGCTGTGGTTGATCTAAATGAAGAAAAGTTTTGAGCAAACCTTTTCTGAATTTGAGATATTGAAGTCTCACAGAACTGTTTAGTTCTATATATTTGCATTTTAAAAATATGCAAATCAGAAATAATTCACTAATGTTCTAACTGAAACATTATGCAAGTTTTTTTACTCTTAAAGATAAGAATAGCATCTGAAATGATTTGGTAGAGCTGACTGTGTAGCAGAATCTAAGATAACTCTAAGGTAACGGACCTCATCAAAAATTACTGATTTTTATATATATAAAGTCCCCTACTCCTCCAGTAAAAATAAATGTTTTGAAAAAACAGTATGTCATATCTCTTCAAAGAATGTATAATCATCTGCAAAATTTGACATGTATTGTAATGTTTTCTCTATGAACTACACTTGCATATAACCAATTCCTTCCAGTTTCAAAGCACCTTTTGAAACGCTTTCTCCTTATGGAATTTGATATTGATTTTCACACTAAACACGACTAATACGTTGCTTAATATAGAATTCACACTTAATGGGACATCCGTCTTCCCTGCATAAAATGAATGGAGCCATTTTGGCAGCTCAGAAGCTTTTCCTGTTAAATAAGGTGGCAAGGTCATCTGCAACTTGAAGAACCAAACACTTGTATAAATAAATTTAGCCATCATTTGATAAATTATACATGAGAACCGTGCAACACACAGTATGTTTACAAATTGCAAAGTGCTGACGAGATGGCTGTGAGAAACTAGAGAGAAGCAGAGTATGTGTTTTAAAGGCACAATGAACAGCAAGACCTTCTCCAGCGCGTTTCTATTTTAAACTCGCAAAGCAATGTTGCTCAGGGCATCTACTTCCTGAAGCAATTCGCTCTTGAATGAAGAGCAGGGATTCTGAAACTTAAAGGCCACAGAGAAAAACCTATAGAACTGTATCCTGAAATGTGAATCTCAAAGTAGGAATGTTACTACCGCTGTTAGCTTTACACTATATTCCACTCTTGCAAATGGAAACAAATTCCTTTCTACAAGTCTGATGTATGTGAAGATAAACAGAATTAATGCTTTGCCACTCTCGGAGATTAAGCAGCATCAGCATGTGTTCCGTGCACTGCTAAGGACCCCGAGGTGATACAAACATAAGCAGCACAGCTAATTAAAAAAATAAAAATAAAAAAAAAATAAATAAATGTTAAAAATAATAATAATAATAAAAATAATAATAATAAAAAAATAAATGTTACCTCAGCTGGTAAGGGCATCCCTTTTTTGGTTGCTTTCATGGCAGGGGAGGAGGGGTGCACACGCGCACCCCTGTGTGTGTGTGTGTGTGTATGTATAATATATAGTAGGAAGAGAATATTTGTTCCAGTTGAGGTGGTTTGTGAAATCAAGTAGATCAGATGCTAACTTGATTTGGCACCAATGTATGGATGCATAGAGACATATCCACAGGATGTATGCATTACGAGATGGTAAGAGACATTTACAACCTACAATATAAGAGCAGGGCTGCCTCAAGTGACATCACCGGATCAACTGCAGCGTCAACCAACTCAGATATATTATCCTGCACACTACTGCTTCCCTGTATCCTCTCCAGCCATTTGAAAAGCAGTTGTGATCACAAATATTATTGTATATTTTCAAAAATGCAAAGCATGCCATACCTAACAGCAAACAAGAGTAACTGTGGGACTGACTGACTGAACGAGACATTCATAATTTTTCTTTACAACCACAAAATTAATCTCCATAGAAACCAGAAAGCAAGAAACTACAGTAATAACACTAAAGTAAATGTCACATCAGGTTAGTCAGCACAAGGCAGGAGAGGGGAGTCTGCTCCAGTTAGAAACTAGACAAGATGCTGCCCCTTTTCCTCTTCTGCAAAGGGCAGCTAGGCTGAAGACAGACTTACTGATGTGTTTTCAATGCAAGGTGATGATGTGGTTTCCTGTTATTTTCATTACAATTTACTCCTAAGTTGGTCAAATCAACGGCACGTTTACTTACAGGCATTTGTTACAGCGAAGCTATTAGCTGTTTCAATGTTGTCTACGTGAGGAACCAAATTAAAAGGTGCTTCAGATGCATTGGGGCTGGTGTTATGAAGAAAAATTGCTAATCGAAAAGCAGTATATTCCTGATCCGTGTTCCTGATGAAAAGACCACCTACAGAGAAAAAAAAAAGAAAAAGAGCAAAAAGCAAAGGAAGCAGCGTGAATTATTTGCAAGCTAATTATTATCCTGTAATACCAAGCAATTGTCTCTCCCAAAGCTGCACAGCAAGGCTGCTCCTGACTTTAATGGATAAGGAACTAATCATATTCGTAATCACAACTGCTGCCTTTAAATCACTGTCCTCAATCGATTTCAACCTCGCAGACGCATTCCCACTTCTTTTCTGTCCTCTCAGTTTCTAGCTTTTCATACATAAATACCCAGCTTTGTCATGATTACAGTGACCTTTGAAAGTGTTTAGCCTCCATCTCCCTGCTACTGAACACATTGGTAAATCAGCTACTCAACAGCCTCTTACACTAAGTGGTGTGCTGATTGAGGAGAGGGATGCTTTCTGGATTAAAAAAAAAAAAAAAAGAAAAAAAGAAACCCTCACTGTAGGATGATCTGCACTAAACTGGAATATAGCGAACTTTGCTCCTCTGCAGCCATGTGCATGCAGGGAGCAGCTCCGCGTTATTAGCAGCATCGTTACAAGTCCCTGAGAAATGATGCAGTGATGGAGCAGAGCTGCAAGGAATACAGATAACTGCATCCCATACAGAACAGGGAGAGCCAAGAAGCAGGAGGCAATGGGCAAAGGGTGAAGAGGGGACATGGGACTATACAGAGAGCTACAAAATCCCAAACTTTCCAGCTATGAGGCAGAATAGATGGGCAATGCTGGGCTTTACTGCCAGCTACTGCAACGTGCAGGGCAGATCCCCATCCCTCTGGGAGCCAGGCAGGGGAAGGGGATGCCGGAGGAGGCTGAAATTGCCTGGAAGCATCTTCCCCCATCCCTGCAAAAACACACAAGCCCCTACCCCTCCTTCAAACACCAGAGTCGGAAAAAGCTTTGCAAAGCATAAGCATCCTGCTCCCCCCCGAATACACACACACACAGAGACACGACTGTCTGCGCGGGCTTTCCATGGAGCCTGGAGCTGGGATGCTGCTGGAGGAGGAATCCAAGCTCCCCTCGCAGCCAGCTCTCCAACTCACTTTGCAAAGGATCGCAAGCCCTGGCAGACGCACGCAGCCCAATGCAGCGCTTACCTATTTGCACACTGCTAGGAAAAGCTCCCATTGCTAGTCCCCAAAAGCCAGAAAACAACAAGACCAGTTGTCTGCCAGTTATCCTCATCTTCTCTCTTGCCTCTCTGTCTTGCCTTCTCCCGCTCGCTCGCTGGATGCTGCTCAGAGAGGCATCGAGGACAAGGCAGCTACGAACAAAATCAAGAACTGGGGAGGGAAAAAAAAAAAAAAAAAAAAGGAGGGAGGGGAGAAAAACAGAGGTTTCCTCCTTTTTTTTGTTGTTTTTATTTTTGTTTTGGTGTTTGCTGGCTCTTCCCCGCTGCCGGCCGCCGCCTCAGCAGTGCCTGCCGCCGCGCCGGGCTTTTCCCGCAGTCTCCATCGCCGGCGGAGCGCGCTGTGTCCGCCCGCACAGGCTGCACATGCAGAAGATGGTGGAGACTCCGGCGGCGCGGGGAGCGGCTAGTGGCGGCGCTGCGCGGACATACGCGGCGCTGCGCGGCGCGGACGGGAACGCACATGCGCCGTGTGCCTCCTCCCCGCGCCGCGGAACCGCCGCGGAGCCACCTCCTTGCACCCGCGCAGCGCGGACGGGGCGGTGGGCTCTTATGTGCCTGTTACTATTAACGAAGGGGAGAGGGCGCATGGGGCCGCGCAGCGCGGGGACGGGGCTGGAGGGACGCCCCCCCTCTCCCGGCGGTGCCCGCGGCCCGCACACCTAGGGACGGCGGGACCCTCGTGTCGCCGCCACGGGTTAGCAGCGGAGGAGGAACATGATGGGAAACAGCAGGGACAAGCGGCGAGCACGGCCGTTTTGGGCGCTGGTACCAAAAGAGAGCGAATAGCAGGAAAACTTCACCGTTCCTCTGCTATTTTATTTTATTTTATTTTATTTTATTTTATTTTATTTTATTTTATTTTATTTTATTTTTTGTAGTGGGGGGATAATGTCTAGCTAGACACTTCTTTTTAGTGGCTTTGGATTCTTCTTTCCAAGCCTTGGAAGTTCTCCAGTGCTGCTGACAGAGGTCTGGGGCTGTTGCGATTAATAATTAAGAGAGACATATATAATAAACAGTAAGGAATAAAATCATTCAGCAATAGGTCTATGTTATAGGAGGGATCTTTTTGCATGTTGGTTTGCAGAGAATGTCTTTTTGTTGTATGAAATGGAAATTTTTAAGGTTTTTAATTTTATTATTATTATTTTCTTGATCTGTGTTTGCATGCATTTCCCTCATGATCAGAGAGAGTTTTGCTTTCTTAGTCTTTTAACGTATTCCATGCCCCCAAGTTCTCCTGCACTGGGGAGAAAGACACCTACTTTCATTGCTGCAGAGGGTGATAGTGTTTTCTGAGGAGTGACCGTGAGTTCCTCGGCATCAGCCATATAACCAGAAGAACAAGCAAAGAGCGTTGAATACAGATATATGTAAACATATCCATATAAGCATATATGACTCTGTGTGTCTGTACATTTGTGTGTGTGTTTGCAAGAGTATGGAGGTCCTGTAAATGTTACCCTTTGAAAGACTTCTTTGCAGATTGCAAACAAACAGACCTCTCCTTCATCTTAGGATACGCTAATTCTTTAGGAGCATTTACTTTTCAGTAAGTCTTCTGCTTCCCTTTACTCTCCCTCCACATATTCCTCTCCTTCTACTGAACTTACAGACTTCCTTATGCTTCACATTGTTTACTCATGGCTTCTTTTGACCTTTGCTTTTGCCTTTGAGTTTCTCTCCCCTCTTCTTTCTCCTTGCTGGTTGTTCCTTTGTGTCCCTAAATTCTCATCAAAGTCTAATTCCTCCTTTCTTCCATCCTCATGCATTTGTAATTTTGACTTTGTAAATCACAGTAAAAATAATGAAAATGCAGGGTTTTTTTTTTTTTCATTCTGTAATAGCGGAATGGTTCTTCTGGAGTAGTATCTAATTAACTTGGAAACAGGTAAAACATACATTTATTTCAGAGTATAGTCACATGTGTTCATGAATATATGTATAGCAGGAGTTCAGGTATGTCCATTACGGTGCCACAGCAAACTATTGCCTTTCAGCTGAATTGAGGAGTATGCTTATAGTCTTTTTCAAATATAATGGTAATGTATTCACTTAAAATTAATTTGAAAGAATCTAAAGGAACTTTTTTCTAAGATCACAGAGTCAAGTCTGGCAAAGAGTCCTACCCAGAAATTCCTGAATCAAGTCTGTAACTTCAGTTGGAGTTGGAATATATATTTTATTGAAACATCCAGTCTTGATTTAAAGACTTCAAGAGACAGGAAATCCATCACTTTTGTGGTAAATTGTCCCAGTTGTTACCTATTCTCGTTTGTTAAAATGTACATTTTTCTAGTTTCAGTTTCTAATGTTGGCTGTCGAAGATGAGCTCCTTCCAGTGACAGTATCTCTCAGTGCCAGAGATAATTCCATCTTCTGTTTGATACTCCACCTGCTTAGAGATCTTATGATCATTTTTAGCCAGTCTGGAGAGTAGAGGAAAGAAGAGGGAAGAGATCACCACCACAGCAATCTTGTCCAAGAGACCTGAGGGGAAAAAAGAGACAAGTTGAAGTGTCAAAGGGAAAAAAAAATACCATTTGAGCAAAGTTTGGAGAAGTGAAGGGACAATGATCAAGTAATGATGACCAGAATGTTTATCTGAAAGTAAAACTGGAGCCAGTGAAGGGAAAGGGATGCAATGAGATTAAGAGAGGGGAGTTAAACTTTATACTGACCCCTGCTACTCACTGCAGTACACTGCCAAGCAAGGGGAGGCCAACAGGGAGAGTTTGCAAATGTTTCTGATGGCTAGCAAAAGACCGCTGCATAAAGCAAATTTGGAATTGGGGATCAGGGATCTTGGTTCCCCTGATTCCTCCTGGGCAGTGCAAGAAGGTTGTGGCAGGTGGTGAAGGGCAGGTCTCTGAGACCTAAAATGACAGCAAGTCCAGAAATCCCAGAGAAATTAAGATATGATTGAAATTTGTTTTACAGAATATGTAAGGAGTGAGGAGGGAATAGGCTAGAGGGTATTGGAGGGGGCCTGCAGGGGTTGTGCCTTAGGGCACATAACAGCACTTACTGGTCTTGCATGGTTCAGGGCATGAGCTGAGAGGTTGTCTGTAACTGCACCTGAATGAACTCTGCTGCAGAAGATGCATAAATAAGATGTAATTTCTCCAGCAAGGGTTGGAAACTTTTGGCTACTGTCTTGGTCAGATGAATGTGTGCTTGGCCCAAATATGTTCTTACATATGAAATGCAATTTTTGCTGCAATTTTCACTGTGTGGTCACTGGAAATTCTTCAGCAATAAAAAAAATATGGAGAAAACAATTCACTCAGCACCTTGTCCTTTCCTAGTCCTTTCTTGCCTTATGATATGCTGTAGCTCACATATCTGTCAAGTAGATCCATTAGACTGTAAGCTCTGGGACAAAGATATGTCTTCTCTGAAGTACTTTGCACTTCTGGGAAATAAAAATAAATAAAATACAAATCATCTATTTCTTACACCCCACCCTTTTGGCATTGTTTGACATCGCCTTTTGAGGAGATACCAGCATTGAGTAGATTACCAGTACCAGAAGGAGAAACAGTTTCCTTTCAGTAGCAATATACTTCCTGAAATTACTTCATAGTTGTTTTTTTTTTTCTCATATTTTTCTCTTATTGACTTAATCTTCATTCATCTAAATGCTAGGGTAGACAGAACAAGTAATTATTTTTAATCATGCTACTCATTAAGAGCGTTATAGAGTGTTACATTACAACTAAGACAAGTGTTCTACAATTTATTTGGCTTTGGATATATTAACCCACTGCTCCCATTATTTTCCACCATATCGTATCCTGACATCACGCTTTGGAAAATTTGTCATGTGTGGGAAATGGAAGTGATATGCTAAGTGACCTTGGCCAGGAAAGGAGAGTGTCTGTTGAGGTTACAGTGAACATTCTGTAGATAGTTAAATCCTTATTATCCTTTAAAGCATGCCCACACAATTCTTCATTTTACTTTTAGAAAATATGGCAACACTGATCTCATTTAGAATTGCCATATTAAGTTAGATCAAAGGCCAGTTTAGAGCAGTATCCAACACTAACTGGTAGTGTGCTGTTTGGGAAGAATATAAGAAGCTGAGCAGTCCTTCTTTCAGACTGGAAGGGACTTTGGAGACATCCGTCCTTGGAGAATGTTCACAGTTTCTGGTAACAATTGCTTTAAAGAAAAGATTTCATAGAGATCTTTGTGTTGAAGGATTGCTTCCACATTTCCATATATTTATGCAGCTCATTTCAAACATATTTTATACCTTAGTATCCACAACATTGTGGACAGCTCTATAATAGCTCTGTAATCTCATTCTGAAAAATTAGTTTAGTATTCTTTACTCTTTACTTCTTTAGTATTGCCTTACACACAAAAGAAAGCAGTAAAAATCTTTTACCATACTGTATCATCCATATTTTTTATCACTCTTCAGTCACATCTTGTCCAAGGTGCAGAATCCTGATCCATGTATTCTGTCCTCCTATATTCTATTTATGTATTCCTCATTCTTGCCACTCTTCTCTCTACTTCTTATGGCTTTCTGGAAAATAGGACACATAGAGTGAGACACATTTTTTAGGTGTCAAACTGGTTTCTATTTCACTCATTTCCTTTCGGAATAGTTCCTAAAATGCAATTTCCTTCTGAGCATGCATACAATGTTTTCAGGAAACTATCCACAGTGACTTCAAGTTCTCTTGCTGAGTGGTAATGGCTAATTTAGAGCATATTGTTGTGTATGTATAGTTAAGGTTATTTTTCCCATGTGCATTGATTTGCATTTTTGATACTGAATTTCTTCTGCCATTTTTTTGCTCAATCAATTAGTATTGTGAGATCATTCTGCAATACTTCCCAGACAGCTTAAGTCCCTGAAAATTTGTTGCAAGAGTAAAATTGGAATCTACGCCCTTTAAATTTGATCTCATCTTTGTTACATTTTTAATGGTGTAATAGGTTTCTCCCGGCCCAAGTTTATAACCTGAGTTGCATCATGGGATGTACCAGACAAAGCACGAATGTTTGAAGATTCTTGCCTAAGTACAGCATATTTAGCAGTGAATGTCAGGCATTCCGCATGCATGGGTACTCATTGCCAGTTCTAAAGGACAGGACAATTTCTTCATCAGTTAGAGGTGGGTGTGTTGGAAAAAACACACCAACTTAGATGCATCCCACCTGAGCCCTTCTGGACATGTTTATATAGTGAAAAACTATCAACTCTTGCTAGCACTGGTTTCTGCCTATCACTTCTCATAATACTTGGATCCACAGTGTAAAACAGACATGAGTTATTGCTGGTCTTCTAGGTATATATTAGACAGACTGTCAGTCTGATTACAAGAAATGCTGTTGAAAATAGGTGCATTATCTTCCGGATTTTATACTTACTCTTTTTGAATGGTTATCAAAGGTAGCGAAGAAAGGATTCCTTCCAGTGTGTTTGAGCTCTCTGGCTGGTGATCCCAGCGACCTGCCAACCTACTCGTTCCATTAAAGTGAGGATAAAGGGTATCCATAACAAAGAAGGTGTATCTACTATGGACACAATCGGGGGCATATATTCAGCCCTCTGAATTTTGGAGTCATTTGGATGGTGCCTTTTTAACTGTAAGATGTTAATTCCAGTCTTCTAAGCATAAGGAAACAAACAAACAAAAAACAAACACACAAACAAGCAAAAATACCTTTAGAGTTGAAAACTTTGCAATGCAGCTGAATTTTAGTGTGTAATAAGATAGGAAGAAGCTGGAAGGAAATTATTGGAAGACAGAAATTGGAGCTAGATTATGAGAAATATTTGACATCTGAATTATAATGAATAAAAATTACTTTTCCCTAAATATTTTTTTCAAATAATTATAATAAAAAAACCCTCTCCTTGGATTGTATTAAGGAAACAAAGAAAAAGACACATATGAAAATATCACACACTCTCCAGTCCAATTCTGGATTTTTTTTCCGCTTCAAAAAAAACCTTTTTATTTGTCAAACACTGATGGAGAGTAGTTTTCATTTTCTAGCCTGTTCTCATTAAAATACCTCTTGCCATAGCCCCTGTGACATAATCTAAGCAGCGGAATTTGGAAGTAGTCAGAGGAGCATAAAAACCAGCATCTGTTTACTACCCGAAGCAGCTAGCTCGCTTGCTCTATTGAACTAATTATCTTTTTTATCTTTTCCTTTGAAAAAATGTTCACTTTTTTTTTTTTTCTTTTTTTTTTTTTTCCCTCCTATGGTCATTTTTAGTTTACTTCTCCCACTCAGCTCCCTACCATGGCAACCCACGTGAAGGGGTGAGCTGGATTCTCACTGGCTCATGCACCAGTGCTGGAGAATTGCCACCTCATCTCCAGCTGCAGAAGTGGGGGTATTGATGATGTCAGATGAACAAAGAGGACAATTCTGAATTCCAGACTTGAGGGAAGAGAGGGAAAGGAGAAACCACTGAGTTAGCAGTGCAGAAGTCTCCACCCTATCTTTTAGCTCATAACATCAGACAAATTTGATAACAAAGTCAAGCATAATAACCAGGAAACCAGCCTAGTTTCTATAAAATCAGATTTCTGGAATGTAACTGCACTTTGACACACTGAATTGCTCATTGAAATTTAGTTTTAGTGAAGTTTATCGTGTATAGCAGTGACGGTTTTCACCTGTGTCCTATGATCTGGTCTTATCTTTGACAGTAGCAAACTGAACCATACCTGCAAATAAAAAATCATGCCACCATGCTAACTATCCTTGTTCCTATATCAAGATATCTTTTATTTACCTAAAGCTACTATGTCACATCTCATTAAAAAAAAAAGTCTAAAAATCTAGTTCTTCTCTTATGACAGACTCTTTTTTCCCCTCATTTTCCGTATTAATTAGAACTAATACAATATTTCCTGCATTTGAAGATGCATTTTCAGCCCACATTTTTGGCCTTTCTGTACTCGCACTTCTGTTATTCTTGCTGGAAACACTAAAGTTTACCTCCAATAAATCTGTCTGTTTGCCTGAGCTCTAGGCGGACTCCACCACCCGCTCCCTACACTGGCAAAAGCTGCAGATTAGCTAATTGCTGTCATTGGGCTGAAGCCACGTGCCTTGCGTTTGTATTACTAGAATCTGTTTTCCTAGGAAATTAGGACAACATTTAATGCCTTAAATACTGTAAGTAGACCTAATATTTATTCAAAGGTATATGTTCCTTTAATTATTGCGATAGTCATGTAGTATCTGTTTCTATCCAATTAATACTTCTTTAAAAAGATACAATGAGGATAACTTATCCAAATAATCAGGAAGGTGAGTATGTCTGCTATATTACTGGCCAAAGTTGTATGAAGCAAATCAGTATCTTAATGATCTCACCTAGCATTAAACTTGCTTACAGCATTTGATTTTTGATGCTGTTAATTTATTTAGCATTAAAAAAACAGTTTGTTTTTTTTTTTATCTTCTTTAGCTGAACAGCACTGTAATCTGTGAGTGGGCCCAAGAGAAGCAGAGGTGCCTTTGAGGGAAGAAAGCGTTGCTTTGTGTAAGGGCAAAATTATCTAACCTTATGGCACTTAGAGCACTCTTTCAAAAAAAATCCATAGATGCTTCTTGCTAAAGCACATCATGTGGTCATTGAATTAGAAATACAGGGATGGAATAGATTTCCAAAGGTTACATTGTCCAGTCCCCTGGCACAGAGGAAGGATCAAATACAATAGAGCTTCCCACACAGATTTTTGTCTGGTGTGTTTTTTAAAATTTCTGCTAAAAGACTTTCCAAGGGTGGCCTATTCAAGCTTTTTTTATTATTATTTTTTGGTCCAGATTTTCTCTTATTTGACCTATATAGTCTTTACTGCAAGTTAAACAGTGTTCTTTTTCTTCTTTGTTTCTAGTGAAAAGTTGGCAACACTCGATCCTACTGTTTCTTATTAACAGCCTTCTGTAGTTTGGAAGTTTTTACTTGCCTAGACTAAAAAAACATTATTTCTTCAAAATTCCCTCATAGATCATATGTTCTGAGCACTCTTGTTATTTCCTTCTGTATTTTTTTCTAGAGTTTCTAGCACTGCAGACTGCTCACACTACTTCTGCTGTAGTCTCCCAGGGGACATGTAGAACACAGTGATCACCACCTGTATCTTACTTGCAGAAATTTTGACATGAGATTAACTCTTTTCTTCCATCATGATGATATTGCCCTGTAAAGTTACATTTCACTTAGGTGCTAAAATTTGCAGATGCTGTTTCAGTAGCATAGTTCTTTAGATACCTTTTCCTCATTTGACATGTAAACTTTTCATTCCTCCTTCCTTGTTATTGTACTCTGACCTTTCTTTATTTATTTTTTTAGTCTGCATTATGCCTATATTGGGATGATTTTAGATTCTAATACTGTTTTCCATAATTCTACAGCTTTAACACATCTTGGCTTCATCTACAAATTTTACCCATTTATAGCACAATGGATATATTTAATGAAAATATTGAACAGAGTAGGGTCTGTAATCTCTGAGGGAACCAGTCTGAGAGAAATCCCATTTGGCAGGAAACTACTGATAACTATTCTCTGAGAAGGGCTTTTCAAACAGTTACACAGTCTTCTTATGGCATTTTTTCATTTCCCTTGTTTTTTCTGAGAATTTAATCCAAAGCTTTACTGAACTCAATATATAGCAAATCTATTCTTCTCCTTTATCCAGTATTCCAGTTTTCCTTTTCAAGAAGGAAATTAGCTCTGTTTGATATAGTTGTTCTTGACTAATTCGTATTGACTGTTTTTATTCTCCTTCAGGTGCTTGGAAGCTCACTAAATGGTGAACTAATCTATTTCATTTTTCTGTAGTCCATAGTTAGGTGGAGCATTCTGCTTTCTTTGGATCCTCTATTATCTCTCTTTCAAAGATAGAGTTTCTTGTTTTCTGAGACTACCTCCATGTAGTATGGCTTCTTCCATATAGTCACTGCAGATATTGAGTTAGTGGTTTCCTTATGCATGTGGAGGCAAATTTAATCAGGTCCTGGAATATGAAAATCATTTAGAAATGTTAGCTATTTTGCCTTAACTACTAAAACTCAAATGTTGTCTTTTCAAATAATTTAGAGGGTTTAAAAGCCTATTTAAAGAATAATAATCAAACAATTTTGCTTCCATGTTTCTCAGAATATCAAAAATACTCAGGTTTAGTGTTGTTCAAGCTAACAAAAGGCTGTTTTGTACAGGTAGGCAGGACACTTAAAGACAGGATATTGCAATTCTTTGTAAGTATGTCAATTTTTCCTCCTTGAAACATTTTCTTCTTATTGCATTATCTTATAAGGTAAGGAGCTAAAGCAATAGTTTAATAATGTAGTATTTCAGTAAGAATCTTGTGTAGTAGGGACATCACAGAGTATATGGCCTCAAGTGAGTGAAAGCTGAACAAATTATTTATTTGATGTAGTTCTAATGTATTCATGCAGCACATGAACTCGACACACATAACATGTGTGAACTTTACTGAAAATTTTTATATTCAAATCAGGTAACCTTCCAGCCATGCACACTCATGAATGTGGAAGTAATTACTGAGTTCTGAGGACATGTCGCAATGGTACTATCATTTGTCAGCAATGTACAAGTGACTACTGTCATGGAAAATTTACATTAACATCATAGTTAAGTATTCTGTTGACTAGTTTCTTAATGACCTGCAGCAAACTGCTTTTTGAAGTAGCTGATTTAAGCTACTTTACTAAGGTTATGTTGCTTTGACAGTCTTTTCATTGGTTAATCATAACAAGATAGAATCAGCAGTGGCTGGCCTAACGTATGTAACACCATTGTTGGTAAATGGATCTAGGTGACAGTTATTTTTGCAACTCTTGTGTAGGTTAGAGAACCAAGTTATTTTTAAAATATCTATCTGAAACACAGATAGCACTATACTTCTGCTAGAATGAAGATCCAGGAAGGCTCTGAAATCTGTCTCACAGGTTGAATAGAAATCACAGAATCAAAGCTACCAAGAGGAGTTTGCTGTAACATTCAACCTAAATCCAAAGTTCCTGGGATAATACCCTGGACAAAACCAAACATATCAATGAACATGTGGTTTTCTTTCTAATAAACTTTAAACAAATACTCAAGAAACACTGAAAGACATTGAAAATATAGAATGACTTATTCCTTCAGATTATTTCCTCCAGATTCCTCCAGAATTCCTCCAGATTAATTTATTCCTCCAGATTAACACTGGCAATTATCTGTTACTAGACAGCTGTAAAAT
Organism: Nothocercus julius; assembly: GCA_013398735.1. Lineage (NCBI taxonomy): Eukaryota > Metazoa > Chordata > Aves > Tinamiformes > Tinamidae > Nothocercus > Nothocercus julius. Next base: position 3,296,629 of record VZSV01000083.1, on the reverse strand, counting down.
TCGAACTTCCTTTTTAACTTTCTCACATTCTGTATTTGGTCTTTAACCAGACATTTCTGAAAAGGTTTAATCAAAATTTAATAATTTAAAAATATGCATGACTTCTGGTAATGTGACAAATACTTGTGTGAAATTCTTCACTTGGGATGTCTAACAGGTTTCACAAAGCAAAATTAGACTTTTAAGACTTTTGTTGGTACACTCAATAAGAAAATGTACTTGGAAATGTCCTTGTACAGTAGTACAGTACTTTATTATATCTGATAAGGAAAAAAAAAAAAAAAGAAATCCACTGGTCTAATCAATCTAGAACTATTGGTTTAGTCAAATTGAGACTAAACATAATCAAAAAGAGATGCTTCTTATAACATTATTTTTGTCAAACAACTGTATTCAAAGGAAATTACTATATTAGCAATTGTCATTCTACTGAGAGAGCAAGGTATGAGTAGTGCTACTAAGAACACTGCCAGGTTAAAATTTAGAAATTGCCAGATTTGAGTAATTGTTCTATACATTTGTGTATGTATTTCTGCATGACAACTTCTTAGTTTTCAACTAATGACTTAATGATATGTAAAGAATGTTAAAAAAAAAAAGCCCTTAAGAAGACTTGTGGTGCAATGTGGCATATTACATAAGCTTAAATATCAGTAGGAACATATTTAGTACTTCATGGAACAGTATAGAAATAAAGTTGTTAGTATCGAAATCTGTCATTATACTTTGCTTACCAGATTTTCTGGAATTTTTGCTAACTGTTTTTTGATTGACTAATTCTTTCATTTTTAACTTAAGGGTTTGTGTAGGTATGTCTGTGCATTATACTAAATCTACAGCCAGTAGAATGTCTGGATCCCTCTTCATACCTTTATAAATAAATTCCATAGGCTTTCTACCCCTTTTTAATAATTTCATAGATGGAACTTCAAAATGAAAACCAGAACTTCTAAGTTTATACTGCAGACATTTTTGGAATTTAGTTTATAATATTGTCCAGGAAGGATTCAACAATCCTAGAAAAAGGATGCTTGATTGATATTATAACTTTCATATGTATTTAAGGGCACTTAATGCAGGAGAATATTTAAAATTCAGTGTTTCCTGATACTATTAGCATCATTGTACAATACTCATCAGATCTCTTCATTTCCATAAATTTTCTTGGAGGAAAAGCTTGGTTGATGCTTGCCACTGAATATTTACTCACTTGGGTAATGATTACACACTGAGTCAGGATCATGTGAAAAATATTCAACATAATTTTGTACTGGCAGATTATCATAAATAATGTATGTATATAAAACAGCAAATTAAAAATCTGAGATACAACTCTATTTCCATGATTTTCACACTTCTAAGCACTTGACTTTACAATCTTAACAGCATTTTAACATAGAGCTTTTGTTCTTGTATATCATAATACTTAGTGAGAAGTTAAAAAGTTATTTCAACCCCAACAAGGTAACAACAGACTATCACATATGGAAAACATTAGGTCTTATGCTTCATGATTGCTCAGTCCAAACTTGAATTAGAGGCCCTGCTCATCTTTTCTTATTTTTCACTCACAATGGTCATTTTTTTACCACATTGATATCTACCTATATGGAAATATGTATCTCTCATAGTCACATAAGATATATAAGATATAAGTTTCACTAAAATAAAAAAGAAATCTTCAAGAATGAGAGAGAGATAGAACATATCAGAAATACGTTTCTTTCCTCATCAGTAAGAAGCAGTTTTCTACAGAAAGCTACTTGACAAGTCAGTGTCTAGTAACAGCACACTCCTGATTAAGTCAAAAATTTTAGAAGTTTTTTCTTGAAGGTGAAGTTTACTGTGTTAGAGGGAACTTACATAAAGGCTCTGAAGACCTGTTTTTATAGGAAAGTAGAAGTCCTGGATATATATAACAGTGAAATTTTCCAGGACAGAGTGTGAGTAAAAAACTGTAGCTTGCTGGAAGGGGAAGTGGGAATTGCTACAGAGCAAAGGAGGAGTCAGAATACCTGAAAATTTGTTAGATAGTTTACCTAGATTTAAAAAATATATAAATTAATAATAATTCAATCAACCACAAAATATTTTTATAAATAATACTTTCTGAAACCCACTCAGTATATAGTGAATAATGGGGAAATTGTAGGTATATTTAGCTTTTTTAGTAATATATTTTATATGATTAATTCAAGACCCACCATTGGCACTACGTGAAGATATGGGATTTGACATTCCAATTGAGGATTCGCTATCTTGATCTGGAGGAATAAAAATACTCTTAATTTAAAGACTTTAAATCAGGATTAGATTGAGTTCCAGATAACATAGAAAAAAAAAAGTACAATTCTTATTAGCAATCAGGTTGATGTATTATTTTAATCCTCTCTGTTCCAAGTATTTTATTCCATTGATGCTGTGTGGCCTACAACTCTGAGGAGGTCATTTGTGTTATGAGATTTATTTTCAAGCTTGAGTCCTTAGTATGAGTCTTTGTCCCATATTTAGATACTTTCATACAGAGCTGCAGTGTCTAATTTAAAATATGTGATTTCAAACTGAGCAGCCAGCTATTCCAAAAAGCCAATACAAGCCTAGTTATTGCCTCTCTAACACATAGCCAGGATATACCATTTTCAGTTGACTTAGTGGCTTGCTAATAAAAATTCTGTCAAGGATTTTAAATTTAAAAAACAGCACCTTGCAAAATAAATGCAACCTAATATATGCCCTCTTCTGAGGTGAATGCATACAAGTATGTGTGGAATAATTCCTTCTAGTAGTTCTCTGGAAATTGTGCTGTTGTGATAGTTTATAACATCTGGATATAGATAATTGCCATTATTTCTTGTCTTTCCAGATTGTTTCTGCTTAGAAATTTTTAGAATTATTATAAATTAGAAAATCCTGTTTTTTTTGACTCCTAAATGGAGAAAAATAAGAGCAAATGAATGCCATTTGTGATGTTTTCTCTACAATTGATAGGTCTTGCTCTAAAAGAGATCAAAGAGATCAACTTGTTCATCAATGACTTGGACGAGGGCACAGAATGCACCCTCAGCAAGGGTGCTAGTGATACCAAACTGGGTGGAGTGGCTGACACTCCAAAGGGCTGTGCTGCCATTCAGAGGGACCAGCACAGGATGGAGAGTTGGGCAGAGAGGAATCTCATGAGGTTCAACAAGGACAAGTGCAGGGTCCTGCACCTGGGAAGGAATAACCCCCGGCACTAGTACAGATTAAGGGTTGACCTGCTGGAAAGCAGCTCTGTGGAGAGGGATTTGGGAGTCCTGCTGGACCATAGGTTAGCCATGAGTCAGCAATGTGCCCTTGTGGCCAAGAAGGACAATGGGATCCTGGCCTGCATGAGGAGGAGTGTGGAGAGCAGGTGGAGGGAGGGGATCCTGCCCCTCTCCTCAGCTCTGCTGAGGCTGCCCCTGGAGTATTGGGTGCAGTTCTGTGCTCCCCTGGACAAGAGGGACATGGAACTTCTAGAGACGGTCCAGTGTAGGGCAACAAAGATGATTTAAGGGAGTGGAGCATCTATCTTATGAAGAAAGACTAAGTGAGCTGGGTCTGTTTAGTCTAGAGAAAAGAAGTTTGAGAGGAGGTCTGATCAATATGTATATCAATATTTAGGGAGGATGGGGTCAAAATCTTCTCGGTGGTGGCCAGTGATAGGACAAGGGGTAAAGGGTACAAGTTGAAACACAGGAAGTTCCATCTCCATGTGAGGAAGAACTTCTTGAGTGTGAGGGTGACAGAGCCCTGGAAGAGGCTGCCCAGGGAGATTGTGGAGTCTCCTCCTCCGGAGATCTTCAAAACACGCCTGGCTGCGACCCTGTGCCCCTTGCTCTAGGTGTCCCTGTTGGAGCAAGGGGGTTGGACTTGCTGATCTCTAGAGGTCTTTTCCAACCTTAACCATTCTGTGATTCAGTGAAAGTCTCATGAGGGAGGCAAGGCCCACAGTTCAAGAGTGCTCATTCGTACAAATAAAAATACTTTCATGTGTTATGGTTACAATTAAAGAGCAAATATATTTAGCAAATTATGAACTTAAGAAACACTCAAATGACAAAATAAAGTGTTGCTTTATATGTTGTTTGATATATATAATCAAATATATATCATGCAAACAAAACAAAATATGATGATTAATTTCATTCTTTCTCTATAGTGCATCAATCCTCATTATCTTTTTGCATTCAGTGCATTGTATTTCTCCCTTGATAGCTCTAATCACAGAGATGGAGGAAATGTTAACAAATGCTCATATTCATCCATGGTAATGTACTAAAACCTATAGCAAACTGAAAAGTAGAATGTCATTTAGATAAAATTTCAAGCAAAAGGTTAGTGGCTTTTCCTCATTAAATATGTCAGTTTTCAAAGTTATTCTTTAGCTCTTAAACTGCTACATAGTTGGTGGAACTTTTTAAGCAAAACTGTTCCTCAGGAGTTTAGACCTATTTCCTCAGGCAGGGGAAGAAAAAAAGAATCTTGTAGAAATTCCATGCTCTGAATTGCAAGGTATTTGAAGTTGCTTTTGTTACAAATGTTAAAGAGATCTCCCATTCCTTCAGGTATAGCACGCTTGAAGGAAACAAAGAAGTTTCTGCTCTCAATAGTCCAAACAAAAGTTTATGGCAGGAAACAATTCGGACAAATAGAGAAGCTGGAGCTGACTGAGAAGGGTGACAGGTAATAGTGAAAACAGTGATATGTGAGCCAAATAGATGTAGACATGCTTGAATGCTTTCCAAACAGTCAACGCTTACTGCAATTGCTTTAGGATTTCCTTTCCGACAAGATGAATCCCAAAGTGTCAGTACATCAAAGCAACATATGAGTTTGTGTTAATAGGAGTTTAAGGAACAATTGATAATATGTAAACCTTGGAAGTCTGACTATTCATAGCCTGTAATCTGGAATATAGGGCCAAGTCCAAAAACAAAATGTTAAATTTACCTTACACATAGTGTCAGTCTCAAATGCTTACACAATACAGTCCTGATCCTACAAAAGCATCCACACTTTGAATAACTTTACATACAAATAATTCTAGTCTTTCTGAAGAACTATTCAAAGTCCATATGATGAAGAATGACTCTGAGAATTTCAAGAATAAGATTTCACATGTAAAATGCAAAGCTGAAATATGAGAAGGACCAGTGAACCATCATTTAGAGCAGAACATAATTTGAATCCTACATCTGTGAGTCTGAAGGACAGTCTGTGAAAATCAATGGAAACAGCTGATTGACTGATTGATTGACTGATTTTATATACTTTGACCTTTACTCCAGTGAACACTCCATGAACATATGCACACATTCATCATGCCTTGTTCATGGCTTATGAGCACAACAGTAGAACTAGATTTCAAGAGAGGGATCCATTTGTATTTATTATCTGTTATATAAATAATTTTCTATTTTATATTATATAGATAAATAAGCTATTATATAAACATATAAATTTATATATTTATACATAAATATATAAATGTTGTGCTTCCAAGGAGCACAGCTATGTCCTTTTTCTGGAAATCCTGCACCATGGCCTATGCTTTTCTTACCTTAAAATCATAACTCCCCTTGGTAGCACTGGAATCCTAGCCTGTTATTCAGGAGTTTTTGACAAGTTAATGAATTTGAAATGAAAGGACATTCTACACTGAACTGAACATTTTTTGCCATGGCACCAGTTTTTTGGAAGTTTTATCATTCAGATTCTTTGGTAGTAGGGGAGATTCAGATTCTTTGGTGTTAGGGGAAATCCTCAATAAACAGGTAAGGGTTTTTTTTTTTTTTTTTGAGAAAGATGTGTATGCATAATTAATAGCTTTTTTTTTCCCTTTCTTATATTGCTGGGTGACATATCGAGGTGTAATTTGCGGTGTTTTAGGTTTCAATGTCTTGATAAAGTTGCTATCATGCTTGTCAGATGTATCAACAAGGCAAGCCATAGAGAAGAGATACAGGTAGAAAATTTAATACTCAGCATTATGATCTACTCATAGATACTTCCTGGAAAATCTTGATGTATTAGAAACATAGAATCATAGAATGCTTAAGGTTGGAAGGGACCTCTAGAGATCATCTAGTCCAACCCCCCTGCACACGCAGGGTCACCTACAGCATGTGGCACAGGACTGCATCCAAGCAGGTTTGGAAGATCTCCAGAGAAGGAGACTCCACAGCCTCTCTGGGCAGCCTCTTCCAGGGCTCTGTCACCCTCACGGTCAAGAAATTTTTCCTTAAGTTCC
>VZSV01000083.1:3279607-3290048 GCA_013398735.1 Nothocercus julius | reverse complement strand
ATTTATTAATATTAAATATATTTAATTTACTATTTAATTAAATTCATTATTAATAACACTAATTAGCTAATTTCTAGAGCAATGCTTCAAAATATCTGCTGAATGATATTTCTGCAAAGTTAATTTTTGCACATGTGTTTGTCTTCAGGCCTGAAAATAATGCTGTCTGATTTCAGCATATTAGCATGTGAGAAGAGTAATTTTTGATGCAAGAACATAGTCAAGAAAATAACCAGTTCTGTCCAGAAGCTGTGGTTACTAGACTTTTTAAAACAAAACAAAACATTTCAGTTTCAGAAGTTTTTCTGTATGGTCTGTTTTAATATCTCAAAATCTTTATTTGCTCTTGTGATTCTACTCAGGAATGATGGAGCTCACAACACAAGGAACTATTTGAAGTTAAAGTCAAATGCTACTATGAATTAGCTGTTGTTACCCAAAGTTACTGAATTGACTTTTTCCTTCTAGTACATATTCTTTTTTATAAACAAACCTTATCATGCCTACTGATACCCTGCAGATGTAAATTTTATTAGAAAATGTAGGAAGAAAGTAGTAAAGTCTATGATCAGGTAATCAATATCAGCAGATTCCTTTAGTAGACACATAAATTTCAAGCAAGTTTATTGGATTTAAAAATGGTTTTGATTATTCCAGAAGGCCAAAATTGACTGATGTAAAACTGCCCCCATCATTTCTCCAAGAGAAAGGAAAGCTTTTCCACTGACTTGTAGAGAATGGAACTCATCCCCACATGTTGATGCTACGTATGTCTGAATTCACAAGCCAAACAGCTGCGCAAGACATGATAAGCTACAAGGATTCAGTCAGGGCTGGGTGACAAGTGACAGTCTTCTTCTGGAGCTGGAAAATGTTACCCTAGGTGATTCATGTAACTTGCACAGCACTGCCTTAATGTAGCACTGCGGTGATACCTTCAAACAGTCTAAAATGCCATGAAATGCCGTGACCTCCTATGTCTTTTAGGAATGCAAAGTTGTTGAGTACTAGTGTAAGAAAATGAGAATAGCGGATACTGGCAGCAGATAAAACCAGTGAGCCTGGCAGAGAAACAGCTCTTTGGTGCTGTACTCTCCAGTACAGACTGGACAAGTGAGAGCTGTATGTCAGATGCTGTGTCCCTTTCTCACCTTTGCTACCACTGCAGTACTGCAGGTAATGAAGTAATTTCATATATTCTGGAAATACAAAACAGGGCAGAAACATTACTGAATTTTCCTTAGGGCTCAAGCAACTGCTGCCGCTGTCAGTTTTTTTGCATACTGCTACCAGACACTTACACTATACAAGCCCCATACTTCTGATCAATTGGATATTGTTCTATTAAGCATTCATACACCCTCTGTTTTGTAAGACAAAAATGTACAAAATGAGCATTGTTTTTTTAAATCCAACACTTTTCTGTTATAAAAAAAAGCTTTAGTAAAACAATTTATCTAAGACAGTCCTAGAGATTATTGGCAAATGTTAAAAACATACTTTTACAAGGAGCTAGGCTTGCTAGGTGAGATCCTAGGTGAGCTAGGTGAGATCCTATCTTTTTACAGCCTCATACCTTCCATTTTCCATTCCTGAATCTTGCACCTTGGTCTGAATGACAAAGGTTTTTGCACATGATCATATAGTTCCTGAAGAGTTCTGCTTAAGTACAGGAGCAGGGACCCTGGGCACACAAGGAGGCCTTATTGGCCATGACCAGTGTCACCTGGAGTCTGCACCCACCCCTGCGGGGGAACTCCGGTTGCCTCTCATCCCTGCCTGAGCTATGCTATCCATGTGCCTGCTCAGAGCTCTGCTCTGGAGTTGTGGCTTGGATTTCCTGGATTGGCATTGGATCTGCCTTGCTGATCTCACTGGACTAGCCTTGGACCTGGCCTTTGCCTGGTGATCCACAGGCTTTTGATAGGACCCTTTGACATTGCCTCCCCGCTCTACTCAGGAGAAGTTTCATGAGCGGTACTCTGTGACAGAGAATCAGATATGTTCCTGCTGCCTTAATTCTTTGAATTTTCAGGCAGTACTACATGAATATTTGGGCTACTTTACATGTGCTACTTATAACTTCTCTTTACAAAATTAATTTGCTATTTTTTTTCTACATGTTGTACTTAATAACTTATTTTTTCTTCTACACTTTGGTGGAATTACATTGTGTATTTAAATCTTTTTCCATGTAAATTTTTCTGGTGATCCTGAGCAATTTAGGATCAGGTACACATGAAAAAGCCTCCTTGCTTCAAGAAACAGGTCTACAGCAAGAAGATCTGGTGGAAAAAAAAATAACTAAATGGCACGCTTAAGACATCAAAAATCAGGTCAAATAGAATGTAATATATTAACATAGACCTTTTTTTTTGGTGTATGTGTGTGTAATGGCTGCATTTTTCAATGCAGCCTCTTTTATTCAATAACTCAATGGCGAGAAAATACTCTGAAAAGTCCTAGAAAAGCAGACTTTGGGAATAGAATATAACAGTGAATAAAATAATTGAAGCTGTTTATGGAACTCTTTTCCCCCCTCAGCTGAATCAGGAATCAAGAGTCCTTAATATATATGACTATAAATGGTCAGGATAGCCCTTGGTTTGTTTTAAGGATGTTTTTGCCTGTTTTCCTGATACTCGCAGTTTCTTCAGTCAATTAAAATAGTCAAATGAACTTTCTCATGGGAATCTTATCTAGTCTTCAAGAGAAAAAAAAAACAAGATTAACTCTACAGCATTCAGAACAGGTAACTTGCTTGATAAAAGGAAGATCTTTGAGCACTTTCAGTCTTTCTCATTGGAGCAAAAGTCCCCTGCTCTTTACTTGGTCAGGGCCTTATGCATGAGGTTAGAAAGATGCTTTTCCCATTTGTGTCTATATTTAGGGTGTTGGTCACAAAATGGTTTAAACTAAGTTTTTATTATTCTTTTGAGTACTTCTTGGGGAATATGTCTTCCCCTCAGATCAGCAAAGTGCCCACACTTCATTTTGCCTGTAGCTGTTCTCTAACTAGTATGCTGTTTTTGCTGATTACATTCATCTTGGTTTTGCATGGACAGAAAAACTTGGAAAAAGGATAAGGAAATGTACACAATTCTGCTGTGGTGAGGGGACTTTTCATTCTCTCCTCTTAATCTTCTCTCCCCTTCTCATCTATGCTCTGATGTTGGCAGCATACTGCTGACATTAATTTAATGATGAATTACAGGATTACGTCATAAATTGCATCTCTGAGAATTCTAACTTTTATCTGTAAATAACCAATTTAGTTGTTTCTCTTTTTTCTTTTTTTTTTTTTTTTTGCAAGATATTTCTTGTACCAGCAAAGTGTTAAAGCAGAAGTTTTGAAGAGATTTTTCCTCACTCACACCAATTACAGATTTTGATTCTTTTCTTAATCCTAAATATCCCATTTGGAAACATTTTATTGTTTTTTAAACTTGTCTAAACTTTTGTCAGCCTTTTGTAAAGTAGTCATCTTTAAAATGCTTCAGTTACACTGTTTTGTGTAACAAGAACTTTCTTAATTTCTGTAAACTTAGCCTGCTAGTATTTGAGGAGCAGAAGAGGGAAATTTGGTCCTTCATTAACAATGATAATATATGATACTTTTCTCCAGAAAACTACTTTGCAGTTATACAAACTATGTGATACCCACCCGGGCATGATCCTGTACAGCATGCTCCTGCTTGAACAGGGGCTTTGGACTAGATGATTTTGAGAGGTCCCTTCCAATCCCAACCATTCTGTGACTGTATGATACAGTGGTCTGTGGATAACAGTACTCAATAATAAGTATGTCTCAGAGGAAGCACAGTTTACCTTCACAAAAATTGCAAATGGAATGCAGCCACAGGCTGTATATGCAATCAAGTAGTACTCTCCTGGTGTGTAGATGGAAGAAAATAGTCTGAGAACATGGCCTATATTTCTGTTGAAGCTTCATATGTCATGAAATAGAGGCTTTTCATAATGCTCAGGTATCTGGCCTTTCAAAAAAATATTTGTTAAATTAGACCAGACTTTTACTGAAACAAAAGCTTGGGTGAATTGTTCTAGTTGCAGTAAGAATGCTAATTAATCCCTTTCCTGAGGAAATGTTTGAAAAATAATTAAGAGATTGGCAGGTTTGTATTCTGAATTTCTTTCCTGGCCTAAATTTACAGAGATTGCTTAAAAACTCTTCCACAAAATTAGTATCTGGTCTATCTCTTGTAAAGAAGATTGTCCTGTTAGGAAAGGCTATATAACCAAGTAACGTGGCATGGCCTTTTGAGGGCACATAGTGTATATTTCAAATTATTTCTGCCCATTCCTCACTCTCTGCAAGGTCTCAGCATTAGCAAGACCCCCAAAGGAAGGAAAGAAATCATTTCACAGGGTGAACCAGTCTTCTCTTATCATAGATAGCAATACATGCACAGGTAAATATTTGTCTCTCTTTTTACACTCAGCCATATAGCTGCAGTGTTACCTTGTCTGTTAATATGGAGACCTACACAGAGTTATATACATAGCTCTCAAGCCTACCACAGATTCCGCTTTAGCTCTTTTCAGTTTATTCTCAGTCATCCTGCAGCTATTAACACAATGAAATCTAGTTGATGACCTTTCCGTTCAAGATTAAGAAGCAAAATTAACATACTTAGCATAATTGATGAGATTATTTTCTTCAGTTTAGATCTGTCTTCAGCAACTTTTTCTTTGTATTGGAAACTATTTTTAATATTAACCTATTTTTATACAGCCATAGCACAAAGAAAAAATCAAGTGGAAACAGCTGACTACATTTTCTTCTGAGCTTATATTTAACATTGAGCTAGATATTGTGAAATTGAATATATAATTGTCTGTATCGATTCTTTTAATTTCAGCAAAAGACTGTAAAAGATATGTGCTGCTTGCACATAACTAGCCAACATTAACATCTTGCTGCAGTCTGATTTTTTTCTGGATGACAATTTGTGTATCCGTTTTTACACAGTAAAAATGAGCGTGATACGATTATTGACAGTGTTCTGGATAGTCAGTTATAAGAATACTCCTGATAAAGTCAAGTGCTGAAATGTCCAAATATAGAAAATGATGGGATACCATGGTGATTGACTCTATAAAAATCCATACTGTGACAAATTTCAGGGATCAGGAGCAGACAGTCGCTGCAATATATATTATGAAAATCAACTGATGGAAGAAACAAACAAACAAACAAACAAACAAAAAGACCACAACACACAAGTACTATGACTTTCTTCATAGGTCAAAACTCACCTTATCAGGTCAGCTATTTCGAATGTCACTGAAAATTAATGCAGAGATTAAGAGCTGAGAAGAGCCTCCAACAAGCCATATGCTAGTTTCTGAGGCATTTACAGCGTAGTGTGGGCACTAAAGGCAAAGTTTTCCCACGCGTTTTATCCATCCTTTCATCGGGGCTCATTTCTGAGACTCAAATGAACAACCTGAACCAGCAGGGATCATGGCAGCATAGAGTAACCTCTCAGACTTTAACTCAGGCTTCTTGCTATCTGTGTGCCAGCCTGGTCCGTGCCATCTACATATTAGATATAGGTCCTCTGTCTCCACCATACCAGCTAGAAGATTGTTCTAGAAACTTGTTCCTCTGATGTTAAAACCATTCCTCTAACTTTTAACCTAGATTATGTAAAAGATAGCCGTAATTCTTCTCAATGTCCTGTCTTTCATTTTAGTAATCTAAACAAGTCAGGCTTTTTCAAATCTGTTTGTAGAGTCAACCTTCTCATTTCCTGTTCATTCTGAGAAACCTTTTTGATTTTTGGCTTCTTTTCCAATTTTATGTCCACTTTTTAGAGTGAAGATAACTAGAATTTTATGGAGTTTCCAGATGAAGTCTCACAAGCACTTTATAAATTTGCATTAATATTTCCTCAACTTCTGCAAATACTTTTTCTGATACACTCTACTGCTGTAGAAATTGTTGCTATTTAATGTTTGGTCTCCTGAGAGAGAGAGATTGTAACATCCGTCTTTTATCTTCATTTGTCTTATGCCTAGATCAAGAGATGTTTGTCTTGGATTGGAATTTTAGGTTCTATTGTAAGCTTTAATAATACATTCTATTAGTAGCATTGAAAAAATGTGTCTGATTATTTGGCTATATGTGTGTGCCCTTTAGCAAATGTAAAACAATTTAGAAATCTTGCATTTGCATATTCAGGTCTTGGTGCAATATAATTCTAAGATTCAGTCTCCATATAATAAAGTGTACAGACTTTTTACTGGAACTAAACAAAGAGTAGTCAGCATTACAGTAACTTGTAAATAATAAAAATAATGTTTAGAATGAGTTCTGATGAAGTTGCTATCTAGATGACAATATATTTATGACACCTAATGTAATTTCATTTACTCTGTGAATCAAAATGAAAAATGTGTATGTGTGTATATATTGCTAAAGACTAAGTAGCCTGCCATATTGCTGCAAAACAGAAAGAGAAGGAAGAAGACCAAAAATTGACTGGGCTTTCTGATACCATAAAACAGATTTTGCTGCTTACAAAATGAGATCTCAGGGCTTTAAAGTGAAAAATTAAAAGACTGAGACATTTAATTAAGTAAATATTATTTTGTAGAGTCGACGTAGTATTATTTAATATTTGTAAGTTCATGTATTTCTTAGTTTACTTAATATGGGCTTTGTGCAAAAATTACATTTATTTAAGTTGAAAAGCAATAAATCTAAATCTAAATATGAACACTGAAATTTGATATTTGAATCACTGCAATTTTTACAATCCTGCATTACACTAACCCCAATATTAGCTAACCTGTGACTTCATTTTGAGGGACCTGGATATGAGAAAGATGGAGTTTGGATGGTCATTCTGATATTAATGCAGTCCTTGATGTTGAAGGTCAGTATAATTAAGGAACAGTGCCAGGTTGCCTGTTGTTCCTCAAAGTAGATCACTGCACATAGTTTTTGATGTCTTTGGTAATGGAAGCCAGTGATCCGCCACTCTGGGAAAAGTAATTTAAAATTGTAACTTTTGAAAAATCAACTGGTGAGGCTCTTAAGCAGACTAGTGCAACTATTAGTCAGGGGTTACAGATGCAAGTTTCTTTGTGGAAAAAAAAATGGTGACTCTTTTTATTGATATTCTTAAAACACATAGGAATGAAAAAAAGAAATCTAATGGCCACAACTATAATAACAATATTGAATGAAAGTACTGTTTCATTTATTATTCACCTGTTGCTTTTTCATTTTATAAGTAGATTAAAAGCAGTCTCAGAAGGAAATATCTGCTCTCTAAGCAGAGAGGAATATTTACTACTTACCTTTTGACCTTTGTCAATCAGAACAGGGTAGAATGAGTCTAAAGTTTGATGGAGAGAGAGGCGATTTAACAATTTGATTGCTGAATAACTGAAACAGGATATCCACATTCAAGACAGAGACATATAAATCAGTACTGTGGCATAAATGTGATAATTATGTTCATTGCTGCAGTGATCTGGAGTCATCTTCCTGATCTTTTATTCAAATGTCCACATAAGAAATTTGGAGTTCTAACTAAATAATTATTATGGCAATGCTTGCCAGATTGAATTTGAGAAATATGCATATCTAAGTAACTCCACAAATTAGTCGGACGAGAAGTACCAAACCACAAACCAAATATAAAGCAAAATCTGGAATATGATATGTTGCCTGAATTTAACCTATTGTTCAGATAAACAGTTGTTTTACCTGCTGCATATCCACTAGGAAGTCAGACTTCATTGAGCTGTGAGAATGTAAAGAGTTGCCTCCAGATCATGTGATTTCAGTAAAATTGGATGTGGATGTGGATGTGCCTGGCTGGCTCCATGGTGATCTGCTTGGCTTATGTTCTTCAGCAGATCCTGGACTTCACAGCACTAGGGCAACCCACCTCAGCAAAATCGACTGTCAGAGGCAAGCATATGGATCTGTGGTATTACTGCATTGCTTGTAGCACCGTATTTATTTATTGAATTTGTTCTTAACAAGAGCAAAATCAAAAAAAAAATCAGCACACACTGAAATGGGATTCTTTCTCTCTCAAGGCTCTGAGTGCATCAATAATTCCCTCACCCAGTTTTACTGGGAGCTTCACCAAGACCCTCTGACCAGGACCCCCCTTTCAGCTCAGCCTGGGACCTTCAGATCCTGCTTCATTTGTGTCCATCCCAGCAGCACTGAATGCGGTGCTGTCCTGAAGAGCTCCCTGGATGGACCTTAGTGTTGGACTCTTGCCCAACGATCTCAGGACTGTCACTAGCACCCAATGCTGTCAGCACCTGATCTGCTCACCTGCCTCTGGTGCTGCGTGACCATGCCCTGTTGGTGAGGTCCAGCTCTTGTGACTGCCTTTGACTCCTGGCCCATCCTCCCTTAGGAAGCAGCCTTGCTTTTGCTGCTCCCTAATGCTCTGCTTAAATAAATAAATAATCAAATAAAATAAGCTCCACCTCTTATATATGCTGATCCTTGCCAATAGGCTGGTCAAACAATCTGGATACATGTAGTTAGAGTGAAGCTGATGTTTCCTAACAGTCTGAAAAAGAACTGAGTTGGTTATCAAGTCAATGGGATTTAAAACGAACGAACAATGTGGGCAACCTCTCATAGGTGAAGCGGGCTTCTTTTGTACTGTTCCATCAGGGGGCATAAGGTCTCATGTGAGCTCAAACGCTTTACACATTTTGAATCCAAATATACTATTGAATCCATACGTAAGTATAAAAAACATATTTGATTTTTATATGCCCTGTTAGAACAGGTACAAAAACATGTAGCATGAGATAACTCAGTTTTTTGACACAATAGCAAATGTATCTGCAAATTGTATCTTTAACACTGTTCTTGAATTTGCTTGTAGAAAATTGGGGTAACTTTTTCCTATGTTACTAAATTGTTTTGATGAGAACTCTTTAATTTATGGTGATAGGGAATTCATAAGCTTCTCAACAAGTTCTTTTACAAGTAAAACATTTTTAAGACTTGCAAATGCTGGGAGATATTCTACATATAATTTCAACATATGAACTACCTCAAATCATTTTAAAAGCTGACCACTGTAATATGCATTCCTGACAGAATATTGGCATCTCTAAAAGTGCATTAAATCAGGCAATGATTCAGAGAATGACAATTACATGACCTGCTGCCAAGAAAGCTTCAAACATATGTTCTGACAGACACTCCTAACTGATGTAATATTTTTTAATAAAGATTTTGACTGGAAATATTAAAAATGAGGAAAATATTTTTTGAAAGGAGTAGAAATATTTAACTTTTCAAGTCAAGTAAGTGATAGATACAAACAGACTCACAGAATCACACAGAATCACAGAATGGTTAAGGTTGGAAGGGACTTCTAGGGATCATCTGGTCCAACCCCCCTGCTCCAGCAGGGACACCCAGAGCACGGGGCACAGGGTTGCAGCCAGGCGCGTTTTGAAGATCCCCGGAGAAGGAGACTCTACAACCTCTCTGGGCAGCCTCTTCCAGGGCTCTGTCACCCTCACAGGAGAGTTCTTCCTCACATGGAGATGGAACTTCCTGTGTTTCAATTTGTACCCATTACCCCTTGCCTTGTCACTGACCACCACCGAGAAGGGTAGGGGATGGACACCCTTAATCCCCTTGTGTTCCAACCGATTCTCAAAGGTTAGAGGGACTGGGAGTGTCTGGTCTCATCTCTTAATAGGGATATCAAATACTGTGGTAACTATAGGTTTGACTCTGGCAGTGCTGGATTCACAAACAGTCTGCTGACTGCAGGCCTTCAAAACAAGTACTCGAGTTCACAAAGAGCATGATTTATTCAAATGTAAAATTTAGAGAACAGGTTCCGGATGTCAGTACAGGAAATTCTCTACTACTGTGTGGTGTTCCTAGCTAGTGCCTAGTGGACAAATGTGCAATCATCACTCATCCCAGAAGATGGGAGTCTTGAAGAGTCAGTCTTGAAGAGACTCCTCAGGCAGTGTCTGGACCTGAGGGGCGGAAAGGGGCTCAGCCTGCTGACTGATCCAGAAGTTACGATGTAGTCTTTCTTCTTCCTTCTTCCTGTTCACCAGTACAGGCTGGGGACTGACCTGCTGGAGAGCAGCTCTGCAGAGAGGGACCTGGGCGTCATGGTGGATGACAAGTTGACCATGAGGCAGCAGTGCCCTCGTGGCCAAGAAGGCCAATGGGATCCTGGGGTGCATTAAAAAGAGCGTCTCCAGCAGGTGGAGGGAGGGGATCCTGCCCCTCTACTCAGCCCTGGTGAGGCCACACCTGGAGTACCGTGTCCAGTTCTGGGCTCCCCAGTACAAGAGGGATGTGGAGCTGCTGGAGAGAGTCCAGCGCAGGGCTACGAGGATGATGAGGGGCCTGGAACATCTGCCCTATGAGGAAAGGCTGAGAGAGCTGGGCCTG
>VZSV01000083.1:3235155-3272610 GCA_013398735.1 Nothocercus julius | reverse complement strand
CAGCCCTCTGGGCTATCAGCTACTCCTCCCAGTTTGGTATCATCAGCAAACTTGCTGAGGGAGCACTCTGTGCCTTCATCCAGGTCATTGATGAATAAATTGAACGGCTAACCACAGGCCTCCAACTAGACTCTGCGCCACTGATCACTACCCTCTGAGCCCTGCCATCCAGCCAATTCCTAATCCACCTCATCATCCACTCTTCTATTCCACACTTCCAGAGCTTGCCCAGAAGGATGCTGTGAGGGACGGTGTCAAAAGCCTTGGTGAAGTTGAGGTAGATGACGTCCACCTGTCTCCCCTCATCTATCCAGCTAGTCATTCTGTCATAGAAGGCGATCAGGTTAGTCAAGCAGGATTTCCCCTTGGTGAATCCATGCTGACTACTCCTGAGCATCTTCTTGTCCTCCATGTGCCTGCAGACAACTGCCAGGATGAGCTGTTCCATCACTTTTCTGGGGATGGAGGTGAGGCTCACTGGCCTGTAGTTGCCTGGGTCTTCCCTCTTGCCTTTTTTGAAGACTGTTGTGACACTGGCTTCCTTCCAGTCCTCTGGCACCTCCCCTGTTCTCCAGGACCTTTCAAAGATGATGGAGAACGGCTTAGCTATGACATCCACCAGCTCCCGCAGCACTCTTGGGTGCATCCCATCAGGGCCCATGGATTTGTGGGTATCGAGTTTCCTTAGGTGTTCTCTGACCCAGTCCTCCTCAACCCGGGGCAGGTCTTCCTCTCTCCAGGCTTCTTCTCTTGTCCCTGGGATTCTAAAGGGCTGCCCTTGGTAAACACGGAAGCAAAGAAGGCGTTCAGCAACTCTGCTTTTTCTGTGTTTTTTTTGTAACCAGGGCCCCCATTCACCAGCGGACCCACATTTTCCCTGATCTTCCTTTTGCTGTTAATATATTTGAAGAAGTTTTTCATGTTATTTTTAACATCCCTTGATAGATTAAATCTTTTTTTAAAATCTCTTGCCACCTTTCTAGGGATAGAGGTGAGGCTGACAGGCCTCTAGGTTCCCAGATCCTTCCTGATGCCCTTTTTGAAGACTGGAGTGACGCTGACTTTCTTCCAGTCTTCCAGCCCCTCCTCCACTCTCCATGACCTCTTGAAGATGATAGAGAGTGGCTGAGCAATAACCCCCACCAGTTCCCCCAGCACTCTTGGGTGCATCCCATCTGGGCCCATAGATTTATGGGTGTCCAGTTTGCCTAAATAATACCTAACCCAATCCTCCTCGACCAGTGGAAAGTTTTCCTCTCTCCTGGTTATCTCTCTTGTCTCTGGGCTCTGCAGTTCATGGGGACTAGCCTTAGCAGTAAAGACAGAAGCAAAGAAGGCATTTAGAAACTCTGCCTTCTCTGCATCCTCCATCACCAAGGCACCCATCCCATTCAGCAGCGGACTAATATTTTCCCTAGTCTTCCCCTTTCTGCTGATGTATTTGTGGAAGTCCTTCCTGTTGTCCCTGTCTCTTGCTAACTCTAATTCCAAACGGCCTTGGCCTTCCTCATTGCATCCCTGCATTCTCTGACAACGTTCCTATATTCTTCCCATGTGGTCTGGCCCTTCTTCCATCTTATGTACATGCTCTTTTTCTCATTAAGTTTACCCAACAGCTCTTTGCCCATCCATGCAAGTCTCCTACCCCACCTTGACTTCTTTCTTGTAGGAATGCACCAATCCTGAGATTGGAGAAAGTGGTGTTTGAATATTAGCCAGCTCTTCTGGACCCCCTTTCCTTCTAGGACCCTTGCCCAGGGGATTCCTCCAAGGAGCTCCCTGAAGAAGTCAAAGTTATCTCTCTTGAAGTCCAAGGTTGCAATCCTACTTCTTGCCCAGCTTCCTCCTCGCAGGATCATGAACTCCAACATCTCGTGGTCACTGCAGCTGAGACTGCCCCCAACCTTCACATTCCAGCTAGACCATCTCTGTTTGTTAGTATCAGGTCCAGTAGTGCACCTCCTCTTGTTGACTTATCAACCACCTGCATCAAGAAGTTTTCTGCAGTGTTCTGCAGGAACCTCCTGGACTGTCTGTTCTTAGCTACGTGATTATCCCAGCAAACATCAGGGTGGTTGAAGTCCCCCACAAGGACCAGGGCCTGGGATTGTGAGGCTTCTTGCACCTGGTGCTAAAAGCAGAAGAGAGCAGATGTTCCCCTCACAGAGCATAGCAAATGAATGTAATAGAATTCAGTCCAGCCAGCCAAGAAAGAACTGGATAGAAACAGAAGGTAGATGAAGCAGGTGGTCATAATGTTTAGATGTAGCAAACACAGGCCTTTGTTAAAGGCAGACTTTGGACAAAAACCTGTAGAGTGTGAACATACTGGAAAGATGAAAAGCTATGAGCAATTTGAATGTCTGATGTCTACATATACATCTTTCAAAATGCTGAAGATGCAAAAAGCATAAAAATTAGATTCTGCTAATGCAATCCATTGAAAGTATTAAGGAAAAAATAATTACTGAATAAGATAAGCAATGGTTAAGAACATTTTTATTGTGTTTCATTAATGTTTGTCTGGTCTTATATATGAAAGAAAACTACGCAGCCAGATACATAGTCTCGAAAATATGTCAGTCTTCACTTTTTCATGAAATTGATACTGAAATTTTGGTGCTATTATCCAAATAATCACTCTGTAAAGGACTGTTTTTTATCTTCAATACAATGTTATTTGGTGTTTTGAGTAAAAAGATTGAATGAAAAGAACAACTATTTGGTATATCAGCAAAAATATGAAACAAATGTTAAAAAAAAAAAAAAAAAAAAAAAAAAGAGAAAGCTTTCAGCACTGGCATGTAAAGGGGCAATTACAATGGACTCTGCAAATGGTAAGCTCTGAAGAGGAAATAACCCTGAAGCAGGCTGGCTGGCACTGAAAGGACCAAGCTCTGACCTCTCTCTTCACTGGAATTAAAACTAAGCCAAGTGTAAGTTATCAATCAATCACCTTAAAATAAGTGATTCAGGAGATTTCCAGATGGACAACAAAGAGATAAAAACTTTAGAACACAAAGTTATAAACTTCATTTATTTAACCTATTATTTTTTTGTTAGGGTATAATGTTAAAATTAAGGATAAACGCTCCCATCTTAGTTTCATTTCATGATCCCTTCCATATCCGTCAGGGCTGATCATTCATGGACTGACCATCCATATCATTCACCATTCAGTGTATCTCAGGTTTTGCCATATGATTATCAAAGTCTAGAACAAAGTAGCTGAAGGAAGGAAGAGCATACAAAAGAGCAGATCATATAAGACACAGAGATAGTTGAAAACAATGAAGTAAAAATCTACTTTTTCAGTAAAGAATTAGTAAATTAAATTAGTAAAGAAAATAAGTAAATTAAAGTAAATTAAATTAGTAAAGAATTAAAGTACATTACAAGAAAAAACATCACCTCTGTCTGTAATTAGACATATATTTAGCGAGGTTACCAGACACTTCCCATTATCTTTCATCATTTATGTTGAAACTTTAGTCATTTGGGCTGGAATTTTCTGTACCAGAACATTAGCTTCAGACCCTATAGATTTGTACCTTCTTTAAGTTTCAGGTATTACCACTGAGCGATTTGTTTAAAAAAAGCAAGCAGACAAAAAAAAAGAAACTCAGTAATCAGTATTTTTGATTATTTTAAAAATCAAAATTTCTTTGTACCATAATATTTTTGAGAACAGTCTTTTTTTTCTACAGCTCAGACATGATATCTGATATATATTCCTATATTTGTCTGACAGTTTTTGCTTTCATTATGACTGTGTAGTTGACCCAGTGTAAACCAGATTTAAACTTATGAAAATCTGAAGTTCTTAAAGAATTTTTTTTTTTTTTTTTTTGGATATGGACAGGAACAGAAGTTCCTTCAGCTAGAGCAACCAAGACAAAATGGATACAAAGGGCAGAAGAAAGTAGAGCATAGCTCTCCATTTAACCAGCAACTGATTCTAAGCTCTTCAAAATCAATTTTTCTTTATGATATCAATGACTAACCATCATCTTGCCATTTCTGTTTGACCAAGAAGGAAATAACCAAAGAATACTGGCAGTTAGACTATTACTTAATGAGCAAACAATTTGGGAATATTGGTCAAGTAGCTGAAAGACCATGTCTTTCAGATTTGCTTTCTCAAGCAGAATCTTCATAAGGAATGAGCACACAATCACTTTAGAAGACCCTTTCTGCAGTTTTCTTCTCCAGCTATAAAATGAAACTGACCCAACAACCCAAGCTCACAGGTGTGATGTGAAGATAAATTTTCTAATGCTATTAGAAAACTTGAATGCTATAGGAAATGAACAGAAAGAAATTAAACAAGCATATGAACATAACATTTAATTGGAAGATCAACGTAACTATTGAGAAACATCCTTCATGAAGAAGTATGACACTGAGTAAACACTTCATAAAACTACATGACTGTAGCAGAATTATGAAGAGTAAGAGGTGAATTGAGACTATGTATATGGTACGTATAATTATGGTCACATTCTCCATTCTACAGAATATAGAGTACGTATAAAAGCATATATAATTTTTATTGAAAATACATTATTTGTGAAATCAAATGCTTAAACGGTAGCAAATCACATAACAGCAGGTTTTAATGAAAATTGAATGACATCCTCAAAATACAATGTGGTTATGTATTTAACAATTTCACAAAAGTCCAGTTTGTGAATAAAGATGGAGCCAAGGGATCTCTTTGAGACATTACACATGAAAAATAGAAGATTTCTATTCAAACTGGATATAATTCATACACATATATTTCATGTAGGATTCCTCACAGTGTTAGGGAACAGATGTCAAATACATCCTTATTGATATGATGGTAGCAGTAACAGTCTAAAAACTGGAAGTTGGGTAGAGCTCAGGGATGTTCCTTCAGCCTCTTTACGAGGTGAAGACAATTTTACAAGCATGCCTGCTGCAGCTTTATGTGTTGTTCTAAAGCCTTTGGTAGAAAGTTTGGAATTACATGTTCCTAGTCCTTCCTGTTTCTCCTTCCATTCCATTTTTCTTTCCTTCTTTTCACTTATCCTGATGTGGTTATTCTTTCTTGTTCTGTATTTTAGTACTGGGTCTATTTCATAAAAAGAGACCAGGCAAATTGATAAGATGAATTTATAAAAAGGAGATCTGGTACAAACAATCTGATTAACTGTATTGAGTAAGTGACAATGGGAGATGACAAGAATCAGAGAAGTGACATACTCTACCTGGGCATCAAGAAGTCTTTTCCTGTTCTGCTGTATTGAAGGATAATATCTGACATTAGTAAACACATTATCAATGGTGATTTTTTTCATTAAAAAAAAAAATGTAGCTACCAAGGTCAGGAAATAGCGGTAAATGAATAGAGATTGAGAAAGAGGAAAGCGTCAAGTGAACTGTACACTTATAAGGAACAATGCACTTTTTATTACAAAGTATTCTTTGAACTTTTTTCTTAAACTTTCAGTCACTCATTATTTGCCACAGACCTTTGCTCTTTGCCAGAAGAAAGCCCCTCGGATTTTAGGAGCACCTTTTATTTTATTTTTTTATGACTTACTATTCTGGTTAAGATTTTGTTAATCTGTCAAAGTTAAGAAAGGTTATGAGGGCAAACTCATACCGCATAGACATGTCTGCTGTACACCAAAGAACAGCTGAAGAGAAAGATAGCAGGATATAGGGAAAGAGTATGAGCTTTCTCTATGAGCACAGGAATGACCAAATTACTAATTTCTTATTTTCTTCAGAAGGGAGTCACAAAATTCTTCCTAGGAAGGGAGATATCCAGTAGCAGTGTTATTGTGTTGCTTTAATTTCCCAAGGCTCTGAATAGGATATGAATTGTTAACAATCCCTCTGACAGTGAACACTTGAAATGAAGGTAGAATAGAAATAGTTATAGTGGAAAAGCAGGACTTCACCTTATCAATCCTTTAACTGGTAACATTTCATTTTCAGCTCATATGTCTGGCAGTCCCTAGTTCTCAAGTGCTGCCTGAGTTCACAACTTAATGTTTCTTTAAGGAAATTCATGTGAACATTTGTGATACATACGGGCATGTTGCAAAAAGAAAGTGGAGGGAGGATGCTGATTACTGTACTGCAAGAAAAAAAAGGAGAACTAGAAATGGCATAGAAGATTTCAGGCGGAATAATATAGAGTGTATTTGCTCCACTGCTATGGGAAGCAATTAAAACCTAGTATTGATGTGAAAATAATTGAGATGGGTTGTAGACATATACATTCTAAGAGAATTAGATGAAGTATGTACATGAAGGACTTTGGATGGTGAAAAAATCAAGAAAAGGAAGCATAACTTATAGTAAAAGACCGCCAGATATTCAATTATATGCAATTAATATGTAAAACAGGTGAAAATTGAATCCATTTGAGTTGCTCTAGATTACATTGCCGTAGGTGCATGGATCCAGCTCAGAGCACGCTAAGTCTTTCCCTCAAAAGAAAAGGGATGATTTTGCTCAAAATATCTTTTGGAAAATATGGCATACATTACAGAAACAAAATATTTTCCCCTGAAATGTGATAAATGCTACAGCATCTGCAGTATAATTATATAAACCCCATCAGAAATGGAGATCTATAGCAGAGCTGGAAAACTTTAGAAAGTGAATGTGTACACACATTTTATCTCCAAAGCATAAGCAAGAACACACATATATAGATATACTATTTTTTTTTCCCCTGCTGTTCCTTGACAGAGTGGTATCTGGTTCTCCTCTTTTATCTCAGAATGTAAAACCTTTGGTGAAAATTTAGAAGCAAAGTGAATTTTTTTAGAATAGATAAAATAATTGATCAAATTTATGAAAGGAATGCCAGACTTGGGTATGTGGAGGCATCACCACAAAGAGTGCTTTATCATTTCATTCAGATACACTGTAGTATCAAGGACTGCAGAATGAGGGATTGTAGAAAAAGCACTGTCAGAAGTTTCTTATAGCCTCTAGAGGGATGACTGTGAAATTAACACATTAAGGGAAAAACAAAATCAAGAAGCAATCAAGAAGCAAAATATTACAAAATCAGATTGGAAAAAATCTCTCTCAAAGCTGAACATTATTAGTAATAACGTAAAAACTACAATTTTTTAAAGGTGAGTGAACTCACATTTCTTGTCTGATAGAAGCTTTTAGATAGAATACTATAGCTTTCTGATAAAAAAAAACAGTACTTATAGCTCAGTTTGCACTTGCTAAATTGCAAACACAATATTAAAAATCACTCCAAAAGGGATAGAAAATGCATTTTAATGTGTTGTGAGACATATATTTTGTCCTAAACTTTGATATAAATTTACCACTTTTGAGTGTAGATTGGGGAAAATGGACTGCTGAGCAGTTAGTCAGGAATAAAGATCAGAGCTGTCTGAGGGAAAGGAAGTTCTCTGTTGATGGCAAACTCAGTCAGTCTGAGCTCTCTCTCATCCTTTCTAAATACTCTCCACATGAGGAAAAAGTAGTCTTTGAAAATATTGTTTCTTGTTATTGATTTCCTCTTAAGTCCTCTGAGTGAAGTTAGTGGAGTTTACCATGATTCTCTACAGCAGGATGTGAATCTATGTCTTCTTTTTATTTTTTTTTCATTTCTTTTTTCATTTTGATTTGCTTTGTTTTCTTTTACAGAAGGAATATAAATAGTCTTCAGAAAAGGACTAATGGACATTTTAGTATGTATTTCCAATTGTACAAGCAGCAGACCAGAAAATATGTCTCCACTGTCCTCTACATTTTGTGCTAAAACACACAATACTTGTTTCTATGCATAATCACACTCTGTGATAACAGAAAACTTAACATGCAGTTGCATATGTTTTTATAAAACAGGTTTCCATTTCATTTTACAAGCAACATTTTATTGCCAAGTTACCTTCAGCTTCTCTCTTTGTCCTTTTACCTCCAGCTCAGACTGATCTTTCTGGAGGTGCTGACCTTCAGAGGTGGTGGAGGTGCTGAGAGTGAAGAATCCATTGGTAGGTATAGTCACACACTTGGAGGCTCTCCTAGTCCAATCTACGTAATGGAGAACTAGATAGCTTTTGCTCAAAGAAGCTGTTCATTCTGTTGAGGAACTCGAAGCAACTGAAAAATATTAATTTGCCTAACCAAATATATATATACATAATTTATATATGTATGTATATATAGAGAGGCTTTATAACGAGAGGCTTTTACAGCACCGTTCTTGAAGGTGAGATACACACTCAGGCCACAAGACTGAGCAGGTGGCGGAAGTAAGAGTAGAATGAGGAGAAAGAGGGTGGGATCTTCCTACCAAGGTTTCCAGTTCTAGAGATTTGTGTTTAACCTGTATCTTCTGCTTGTTGCATGTTTCCCTTCCTTCCTTCCTTCCTTCCTTCCTTCCTTCCTTCCTTCCTTCCTTCCAACTCTCACATTCTGATGGCACTAAGTACAACTTTCAGATAGTCCCAGGGAGCTGAAAATTTTTTAAGGTTCTAGATACCTGTACTATAGCATCCACTCTAGATACCTATACTGTAGCATCCCAAAGATGGAGGAAGGGGTTAGTCATAGAACACAAACCTACAATTTTTCAGGGGCACCAGAGAGAACACTCCAGTGCACAGCTATGGCTTGTTCTAGTTAGCAAAAAGATAGGTCTGCAAACATGGGTGCATTATAGCAGAGTGCTGGATGCTAAGCAATGGAGAGCGCATTGACTGTATGGTGGTGTAATACTGAAGGCACAGAAACAAGCTGACAAATATCTATGTCCAGCTGTTTTTACTTCCCCAAGTGCCACATT
Source organism: Nothocercus julius (assembly GCA_013398735.1). Taxonomy (NCBI): domain Eukaryota; kingdom Metazoa; phylum Chordata; class Aves; order Tinamiformes; family Tinamidae; genus Nothocercus; species Nothocercus julius. The sequence goes on along the minus strand of VZSV01000083.1, from coordinate 3,263,813 downwards.
TATTCATATATTCAGTTTCCAAGATAGAAGGAAAAACAAAGCAAGGGTTCTGGGAGGCAGAGTCCTCTAAGACAGAAAGTGTGCATCAAAGAAACCATAAATCATATGCCCAGTACAAAATGTGAGATGCATAGTCTTTTCTAAACTTCAGCTTTGACAGGATAACAAATATTCTTGCAGGACAAAAATATATCAGATTTTGAAGGACACCTCTCTTGTGGCTGGTCCTTAAAGTTTCCTTTATCTCAGAGGATTCCCATTGGAGAAGCTTTTTAGAAGCAGCACATTGAGCAATTATGTTTAAAAAGACATACAAATTTTCATAATACAAGATGTACTAATGCTGAGCTGACAATGAAGAATTAAGTCTTTGCATCTTGACAGACTCTGAATATCATTTAGTGTTTTATTTTACTCTAATACTTTATATTTCCTATACTTCTGATTTTCTTGTTTGTTTGTTTCACAGTGATTTAGGAATTTGAGCCATTAAAAAATAGCAAAATCTAGATTACACAAAATGCAGTGAGAGTTTAATAATTTAAAATTCATGTTGCTTTTTGAAACTCTTATAAGTGCTACCTGTTAGGCAAGCAGTCCTATCAGAGTGCTATGAAATAATATCCTGATACCACTGTATATTTTTTAAAGTAACCATTTATTTTTTTTTCCCTCAAGTATCTATGTCCTTAAATTACAGATGACTTTTGAAGTATGAAATGCACTCAGTTCCCATTAAACATTCAAATGTTATTTAAAAAATTCCTCCTATTTCAATACCCCCTGAGTTGTGCCAGTATGCAACACTGATGGTCTACAGCAAGCAGATCATTAGTCTGGTACTGTTGTTCCACCCTAAGCCCCACCTTCCAATCAGAGCGCTGGCCAAGGTGCTGAAATGTGTTTGCGGTCATATAGAGTATTTCGTGTTTTAAAGCATGTGCTGCTATCACATGCAACATCTGTGGGGTATTGCCTGCTTTAGATTTGAATTTAATCACTTGCTTGCTTCTTTATATTTTTCTATTATTTACCCCATGTACCTGATTTACTCCAAACAGCTTATCATCTTCACTGAAACTGTTTGAAGGGCGAATATCAAGATGAACAAGGTTGTTTTAAGTATAACAAACCAGGCCTGTGCTGTCCTGAATTTGGTCTGAGTGCACTATCATACTACTTTCAGGTACCTCTTGTGCCTACAGAATAGTCATGACTGTGGCAGCCTAAATGATGAAAGCATTTTTGTTTAGTGTGTGGATACTGGGAAGAAAAGTAATTTCTGGTTACTGGAGAATGCTCTAGTAGAATGAAATAGAATGAATAGAATGAAAGGGCCTATCATCAGGAAAAGGGCTCTGATGGATGTTTCTCAAGAAATTGTCCCTGTAGCTAGTCCAGAAAGTGGTAGATGCATTATTTTAGACTACTTAGGCGGAAATACCACATACAAAATAACTATCCCATGATCTAAACACATTTTGTTGTTTTGTTTTGTTACATGTGTCAAACCCATCAATAACTAAAAGCAGAACATTTTTCTTTTGATGCAGCTAACAAATGTCTTGCCATTGCTTCACTCAACTGAAGCAACTTTTCTGGTTCTTCAAGCAACTTCTCTGGTTTCAGCTAAGATCTTTAAATAGCTTAACATTTTTATAGTTCATTTACAACCCTTTTTCTTCCAGTGAGTATGTAAATGGCAGGTCTTGTCCAAAGAGAACTGTTTTATCTTTGACTTATTTATATTTTGTCACATGCAGAAATTTCAAGGTTCAAGCTTCATGCTCTCAACACAGCATACTTTGTAATAGCAATTTTACTGAAAAATGTACCCTTTTTTTCACACCTCAAATGAAATATTCATTTGCGTTGTTGCTACTGCACTTCTCTTCTAGAAGGAATTGGCATAAGACAACTATCAGTAATGGAAAACTTTAGCTTGAAGAAACTATGTAACCATTAAGTGACCAAAACAAATTTTGCCATTATTATGCTCCTAAGTCAATATCTTCATTTCAGAACTATTGGCTGCGTTGGGATGATGGACTCAGGTTCCATTTAAGCTGTACACTGCAACAGAAATTTGTTCAATTACTGGATATTTAGGGTTTGTACTGATCCTGCTGCTCTTAGAGCTGTCTTACTAGTACCTTCTCCAAATAAATAAATATAAATAATTGTGAAATTTGTATGTTTTTTTTTTTAAGAGACAAAACAATTGTTGTATTTGAGTAAAGGATATTGTCCCTCTGACAGTGAAAGTTTAGTCTTTCAGACAGCAGTAAAAACAGTATTTCAAGAGAATATCACAGCCACTGAAGAAAATAATTTTATCTATAATGTTCTATGTATAGGCCTTATGTAAGAGCAGAAAACGAGGCATCAGATTAGTCAGAAAAATATTTTCCCTACCACTTGTATTTCAGGCCTGGACACTTGACTGTATAGAAAGCAACCTTGAATGTGAATCAACATGTGCAAGTTTTATTTTTCTATATTTTCATGAATTATGTTGTTATTTTCTGCCTGTGCCTGGATATCTTTAATTTTTCTTAACCAAACTATATATAAGCCAAAGATGGTAGAATCTGAGACACAAAAAGTATGTAACTCCCCAAAAGAGCACCCTTCACGCACTTTTACCTCTGCCTTTACTGGAATCACAATTAGGAACAGATTATCACAAATCAGAAAATTTGTCATTATTGAAATAATAATTTATGCTTAACCAGATCAATAAATGCATGTATTGTTTTGGAATGTACAACTAATAAAGCAGGAAACAAGTGAACAAATAGGTTTAATATCCTCTGAAATCAATGATATTCCTTAGAGATGGAATTTTGGAGTGACAAAGTGTTATCTACTCAAGGAGCTATTTTTTTTTATTAAAATGTATAAATATCTTCTGCTTATTACAGTTTAAATCTTTGGAAAAACACACTGAATCAAAAACTGAAGCCCTCTTTTGCATGAAATTCATTTTGCATGAATTTTTGCCCCCAAAGCAAGCTTTTTTTGTCTTTAGATATTCTTTTTTTTTTTTTTTTTTTCTTCTGGATAGTGAATTTTTGTTGATTCCCTGGACTGGAGTGAAATACAGCTGTCCTGTTCTGTATGCATTCGCAAACAGAATGCTGTGGACTTTTACAATATTGATGCCATATTTGCATGCTACTTCTACCCACCACTCGAACCATTTGATCATGAAACTTGATCATGAAAGTTTTTTTTTTTTTTTTTTTTTTTTTCTTCTGGATAGTGAATTTTTGTTGATTCCCTGGACTGGAGTGAAATACAGCTGTCCTGTTCTGTATGCATTCGCAAACAGAATGCTGTGGACTTTTACAATATTGATGCCATATTTGCATGCTACTTCTACCCACCACTCGAACCATTTGATCATGAAACTTGATCATGAAAGGTCTCTGTGTATTCTATATGCATTTTAAAACCCTTTTTACTTTTTATATCATATATATTGTTGGAGGTTGTCTAATGCAAAGAGGGATATTAGTTTTCAGACTACTGTCATTGTGAAAAAGCAAGTCATATATAAATGTGATAGAGCTTCATCCTTGTGGATCAACTGGTAAGCGTATCACAAGTTCACAACTAATATTTGACATGATGCAACACGACTATGCTGCAAGAGCAAGTTATTGCTGCTGATTACTCCTCAAATAAAACAGAAACCAAAGATATAGAGGAACGGTGAGGAATGTTGGAAAACAAATACTATTTGGATCCTGTTAAATCCAGAGCAGGTTACATTAAATAAAGGTTGATCAAGGCAGAGGTTTTTTAACCTTCTTTAAAACCAAAATAACTTTGCTGTTGTCCCTGGAAAGATTAATTCGATGTTCAACTGGAGCCACTGCAAACTACACTTTTATATAAGGACCTTTTTTTTTTTTTTTTTTTTTTTTCCCTAGAAAGGTGCAGAGTGATTGCAACAGCTGTTAAGGCTGCTTTCATATGAGGAAGAATAGGTGCTGTGGTATCTGATACTGGATACATTAAAGACATTTTCAAAATTGCTTGTTCCATGGAGATATAACTAACACAGCAGGTCCCATTCTAATTGCATTTATGATATATATATAGAAAGAGAGCATGTATCTATAGATCTTACACAATGGCATTCCATCCTTCCTCTTGATATTTGATCATTAAGCAATGGAGGTTTCTCTGCAGCAAAATTTCACAGAAAAAAAAATCATTTCTAGATTTTCACTTATGAACTAAACAATGGAAATCAAGTACACCACCTACAGTGACTAGCTGAGTATGGAGAGACAAGCAGTGTTAATTCAAAACCAAATCACCTAGTGAGGATCCATTTGCAGAAATAATCATTCTACTTTTATTCTACTGGGCAATCAAAACCTCTGTCGTGAGCAGCTTTGCTCCCCTGGGGGGTTCCTTGGTAGCAGGTAATACACTTGCCATTCAGTGAACAAATATGTAGTCTGATCTCCCTTGGATCCCAGCTTTTATCATGGCTGCCAAAATATCTAGGGCACTTGTCAACTCTTCATATTAGTAAATTCTCAGTAGACCACATCAGATGTACTACTTTCTTTCTTTTAACTGCCAGAAGTCTCTACTTGCTAACTTGAAAGTAGAACTCATAGGACTAGCGCATGCACAGAGTCTGATCCCCTGCAATTTCTCCATTTCTGAATAGCTGCATTCTTGCACATTTCAATGTCAGTGAAGAGTTTGAAGATGCAATTTTACAAACACTATGACATTTGGAATGAAAAAAACAAAAGGAGGAATATGGCTACTGATGCAAAAGACAATATTTTTGTTTTCTAAAAGGCACAATGTAATTATTTTCAGGACCAGTGGCCCCATTAACCTTGGATATAAAATGCAGATTTTATGCTTTATGATTATGACTTTTAACTCTCTCACTTTTCTATAATTAAGGGTGACAAAAGGTGAGATATTTTTGATTCTTTATATGAGCCACCAGAACATATTTCTTTTCTTTTTTGCTTTTTTCTGAAGAGTGACTTTATTTTTGCTTAGACTTGAAATAGATAATTTACAATTATACGTATACCTTTGAATATCTATTTTGAGCCTGAAAGAACAGATCTGTGGAACTCTGTCTTGCTGGAAAGAATCCATGTTAATGTCACGGCTTTACCCCAGAGGGTTTTATTCCTGATAATCATGAATAAAACCTCACTTATTGTCTATACCAAAGAGATTTTACTTTGTATTTGAATTGTGATTTTTTTTTTCTGGTACAGAAGGATTTATGGAGACTGCCTGAACTCTAGTACAGATCCGATGCATTTCCACAATTGCAGATAGGAACAGTAGCAAACCCATAGATCTGCTTCCAGTTGGAGTGTGGAGGTATCTGCCTGGGCAGAACCCAACTGAAGACCGTTGCATTGTTAGGAGATACAGTTTAAAAAAAAAAAAAAAAAAGTTAAAAGAAAACTAAATGTTTCTAAAATTTTTCAGAAGAGTATTTTTTATTATATATTCTGGCCTGCATATAATTCCTATAAATTCTAAAAATAATATTTGAAGATAGACTGCTTTTCCATTACATGGAAACAGCCCCATTTTAACGTGCAATTCTACTTTGATATTCACAGCATTTTCTATTTTTGCCTGTGTCTTGGATTACTTGGTACTGAACTCAAGAGCTCAACGGATATTATAACTAAGCAGTCCTACACATATAATAGATACTAGACAACACTGGATAATTAATATCAAACAATCGACAAACTGCAAGTATAACAAAGCTAAAAATATAATAAAATCAAAAATATATCAAAATCCTTTCCTTGTCCCCATGGGCCACCTCTCTGGTATAGTTTTCCCTGGACTGTTCTGATCATTTTTGAGCTGTGCCAAGATGATGCAGATTTTCCCTTGCAGTTAGCATCAGAGTTGTCCCTGCTCATGGATGGGTTGTACGGTCTGCAGGCCAGCTGATGATGAAGCTGTAAGTGCATAGAGGCATGTGGTTTACTTTCTTTTATCCTTCCCTGGCTTAGTTCATCATCCATTGAGCAATGCCAGACCACAGTTACACGATAGGACAGATGGCCTCAGACAATAACAGTATACGCAACAACAGTATGGGGGGTCAGCAGATAACAGTGTGAATATTCAACAGATAAACAGTGTGGATATTCAACAGATAACCCAGTGCAAAGCTTCACGGTACCTAGATGCTCACAGTGTGAGTCTGCAGTATCATTTCTCCTTTGCTGACTGGATTTGTTCAGCTGTTATAAGGCCATTTGGGGGGCAATATTATCCCCACAGTGTGGTGACTCCATTCTTGAGGACCATGCTGTAGCAAACCCCTCTTCAATGCACTGCACCATCCTGAGCCCATGTATACCTGTGCAGCAGCTATCAGCATTTTAGCTGTTAAATCCATTTCTCTATTGTCTCATGGATTTTATGAATCTTATCCCAACATCCTCCATAAGTAGATATCACAGTGATATTTAAACACTTCTTATGTTCAAAACATTTTGTATCACAACACTACAGTGATAAACTGAGAAACTATAATCCTGTTGGCAGAAAGGGGCATAAGAAATATAAAAACTAAGCAAGTTACCCAAGATAATGAAAAAAACCTACAACAAAGCAAGAGCAAGAAGTCAGTTCTCCCTGCTCGGTACTTACTGTTGTAATAACTGGGCTGTCCCTGAAGCTGCAGGTAAACCACTGTCGAGGCTTGTTGGCCATAGGGACTTTTTAAATGGGCTCAGTTATAAAATAGCTTTCCCATTGGACCCTTTTTTGCAGTATAATCAAAAAAGATTTACAAACAGACTCACCCTCCCTTTTTATACTTATGTCTACATTATCACAAGCTGATCATTTCACATTGTGTTCAAAAAAGACACTGTGCTATTCAGGGATGGGAGGACCATCTTCAGTGTTTCCCTAGACACCAGTCCCCAGTCAGTGAAACATAACAGGAATTAGGGAAGAGTTGGAGAAAAGTTATCACCAGGAGAACTGCTAGTCTCCTTAATTCGGGCCCCATATCCTGGATGAAAATGGTGCTGCAAGGGGTCCAAGATGGAAGATTAGGATGCTGAACATAAGAAAGGTAGAATGAAACTCTTCCACATATGCTTTTTTTTCGAAGAAATTATGGTATCAGGGACAGTACTCTCTCTGAAAAATATCCTGCCTCAGTCATTATGGTGCTCATAGAGCATACAATGATGGTGATAGTCTAGCAAATTGTTTGTCAATGCTAATAAAGAATTTAGAATTTCTGCTGAGAAAACAGGTGATCATAACACATAAAGGGCTGTTTTTCACCTTGATCTGACCATTGGAGGCCTCATGCCATTGTAAGTGATATCAAAACCCTATTGTTTGAACAAAAAAAGGTACTAAATGCATCCAGATGGTTTCATATTCTTCACCTTTCCTCTCCTCTTATGGAATTCTATGTATATGTAATGTCCCTTTTTATATGCAAATATACAAATAGACATGTACGCAAATCTTATTTTTGCTGTGTTATACTTACAGATACACTCAAAATATTCATCAACTTTAGAATCAGCAGAATGAAAACACAAGGGAAAAATAGGACACTATTCAACCTATTGACTGAGAAAGACGTCACCTTTCCCAAAATGGCCCTTTTCTTGTCTGCTTGGCTCTGCCAAATTTAAAAGTCTGAGGGCCTCTGAAAACAAGCTGGGAAAACAGAACAGTGTATCTCTATGCCTGGAGGAGATAAGAAAGTGTAAGAAATGTTAGACATAAGTGAAATAAATTTTAGTTAGGAGTAGGTCACTCTTCTTTCATAGAGAAATGGCTGTTATTAATTTTCTGCAGCTTACACTTCCTTCTCTCTCTGCAAAGTATTTAGCTCCCCATGTTACAGTTGTATAATAGTAAATTCTTAAGGTTTGCTTTTCTATTAGGTCATAGTGCCAAATGGCCTTAAAGGATGCCCAAATAATTCCACATCTCACTGAAAACAAATACATTGTTACCATCTACCCATATAGAAGTGGCCTTCAAGCCTAACTAGGAAAATTTTAGTCCAAATATGGGATTTGCTAAGATGTGAGTGGGAGGAGGAATAAATTTTAAAACAGTGGCACTATCAGTGGTTATGCAAACTTCTCCTATAAATATGGTTTGTCTCTAAGGACTACACTGTTTGAACAGTGTTTTCCACTTGAATGAGACACTTTTCTATTAATCTGCTGTGCTTGGGAGTGTTCAGTATACCTGCCCACACTTTATATAAGCAATCAAAAAGCATCAACCATCTATCACACACTGAAATATCCCTGAGAATAAAGCTTGCATTACCTTTGAAAAGTGAAATTACATCTATGCCGGTCTCTCCCTTTATCCTTCACCTCCTCTACTCCCCTCAGAAAAATGCCGAGGGAGCAGAGGAAGGAGTTAAAAAGTATAAGAAGGCCAACCAATACTGTACAAATTAAAGCTGACTATCTGAATTCTAGTAGAGAATAGAAACCAACAAGTAGTTTTGGTGCTTACTGTTCTATAGGGATTCAGTACCCTTTTGAATACATTCCCTGCGCTACATTAGGTATTGAGCAGGATATAGCTCAGGCTGAGGAATCCCCACTCAAAAACTACCTTGAAAAAACTGCATGGGTTATATTTTTTAGAACTTTCTAGCATCAGATACAAAATTAAATATTAACAGCATCTCCACATTTTACTTAGAGGAGGTTTGATTTTATATTATGGACATATTTTATCCACCATGTGTTGTGGTAGCTGTTTTTGGTCTCTTTGTGTCTTTGTATCAGAGTATACATACTAAAGTCTGCAAGAAGGCTTTATAGGAAAAAAAAAAAAAAAACGGATTGAGAAAAAGTAGGTATGGCTGTTATGTGACAAGGTTGAGGAAGAAATGCTTCTAAATCTACTAAGTCTCAAAACTATGTGAATAGCTGGTCCCATCTTTTAATTGCAATGGTGATGCATACATTGCTATGGGAAATTAGGCAAGGGAATAGAAACAGAAACCACTGTAACTGAGTTTGACCCTATACAGAACAAGATTAATAAAGTTAGCTTGGGATGGATAATTCTGAAAAAAAAATGGCATTTTAAATCATGGGTCTGGTGGTAAGAATTTGAAATAAATCAATAAAACTCTAAAGATAAACGATGAAAGGTAAATGGGATGAGAGGAAAATATTTGACTAGGAAGTAGTGAATATCTAGTAGTTTTGGGGAAAAAAGTGTTCTGGACTGATGTGGGCAACTATATAATTTGAAATAAAGAATAATAAAATGTGAAATGGGATTATATAGAATTTTACCAAAAAAACAGATTAGATCTGCCTAACATGATGTCTTACTTTCATAAAAAATGGCTCTTTTAGAGCAGAGAGATCTTAGAAGATCTAATTGATCTGGATCATTAAAAGTTGCTTGTTAATAAAGCATGAAATGATTCCACATGGAGAACTGCTAGTGGAACTGAGTCAAATACAAAAGTACGAAGTGAGTAAGAAATTAGTCAACAAGAAGAAAAGATGAATAGTGTCTAAATGAGAAATTTTAAGCTAGCTGTTAAGGAGTAAAGTCATTAAAGAATCATTTTGGAATTTGGGTCATTTAGTGTTGTGATAAACTTCACTCAAAAGTAGGAATGTCCCAATGAAATTTGTCATTGATTTAAAATGGCAAGTATTTCTGATATGGGATAATAAAAGGATATTGCTAAGAGAAACCTAGTTTACATTAATTTGAAGGTAATATAAACAGAATAGCATATAAAATTATAAAATACCAAGGACTTTATTTATCAGTGGCTAATAAATAGAATTAAAAGCAAACAAAGACCTTATGTAAACTGAGAGTTTATCAATCGGATGCCAATGGGAAGGAAGTGTATCTGAGCGCATTCATCAATCACGGGATAATTTGTGTGCTACCCTTGTAATGCAACAGTGAAAAAAAAAAAGTAAAAGACTGGAATGTGTCAAAGGAGACGTTTCCAGTGGAGGAAGGGGAATATTAATGCTACTGTGGCAGGCTTGGATGAGATCTTATTTGGAATATTGTGTTCAATTCCTCATTCATAGTCAAGGAAAATGAAGCTAAAAAAGTGCAAGAGAAGGGCTTTTAGGATTCTCAGGGGAAGGAAGAGTCTATTTCATGAAAGGACACTGAAAGAGCTTAGACTTTTAGCAGAACAAAAGGAGAGAAAGGATAGGATTGCTATCTTTAAATACATCAGGATGGCAAACCCAGAAACAGGAAGGAACTATTTAAGCTAAAGAACAGTGTTGGCTCAAAAACAAGGGAGAACAAACTGTCCAGGCATAAATTTAGGCTGGAAAGGAAATGAGGGTAAAATACTCCATTTTTCAGGTTAGGAAAACCATTTTAGGTAATTGACCATATCATATTGTATCACATCATATTTTAAATTATACTATATTGTATTATATTATATTATATTAATTATGTTGTTAAATACTAGAAGGATTTAATAGCAATTCTCTTCCAGTACTCTCTTCCTTTGGTATTTTTTGAGCACATTTAATGTCTGCATGTATAAATATTTAATTGGCAGTAAAAATGTAGCTCACTTGGGACACAGAAGAAAAAGGCAGGACAATTCTCTGTATTTACACAGTTAGTGGAGTCCAGGATTTTGTTGGTTAAACATGGCTATCTCCCTAAAATAATAAGTTAAATTGTGCTTCAGGAAAAGGATATACATGCACCATACTTTTAATAATGCAATTTATGTAGATCATGTGGCCAGTTGTTTATATAAATTGAAAGAATTATGTGATGGCAGTACTATATATTCTATATAGTATATACTATATACTCTAAAGTGAACATCCAGAGAATATCATTTAAAATAGAAGAGTATGAATTATAAGGATATGAGTTATAAGAAATCTTAAGAACAAAGCTGAAAACTAGCTAACAGAATAAAAACATATGTTTCAGAGGCTCAGGAGCTGCTCTAGTGTGTGCTGTCTAGAAGGGACTGAGGTGACCTGCTGAGGGAAGATACTCTTGTTTCTGGCAAAATTAGAGCAGAGAAGCTAAAAGGAATGTATGTTCAGGATGGGGCTAGTCTGGGGGCTTATGAGACAAAGAAGAGTTGTTATTTTTGAGCAGTCTGCATCCCAGTTAAGACAGCGGTTTCCCGTGATGCTGCAGCTGCTTGCGTAGTGCACTGTGCCCTGAACATGTGTGTTGTGCAGCAGCAGCAGCATCCTCGGGAGGGCTCAGCCGCAAACGGCTGCACATTGCACAGCCTGGTGTGCTGACCTGCTTTTTCTGAGTGACATTGCTCAGAGGTATGGTAGAAGTGCAGACCCATGCTTGTGTTCCTCTTCTTCTGCCCGTGAATTACCCTGCAGCCTCCTGCTGCTTGTCTGCATCTCCCTCCCTCTCTGCTGTGCTCGAGTTTTGTTTGAGAAACAGTAATTTGTCCTTTCAGAATGATCATGCCACCACTTACCATACATTTTTTAAAAGAAGAATTTGCTTTGCTACCAGTTTTCAACCTCATAGATTTTACTGTTTGTAGCATAATGCTTAAGCCATTGTTTGTTTAAAATGTTGCTGAAATTTACCTTCTTTGAGGTAGTACCATATTTCTCTGGCTATTTCATTGCAACTTTATTTACGATTGCTCTCAGTCTGCCTGCGTCGTTATCAGCAATGGATGGAAAAGCTACAGTTACGATTCTTAGAAGGAAAGAGTTAGGATAGACCATGGTTTGTTATTCCATCCAAGTGAAATTCAGAGCTATTTACCATTTGCTGAAAATCTTATTACACAAATATTAAGAGAGAAGCTCTCTATAATCCACCTTTAACAACCAGACATAACCATCTCAAAAGCTCCCCAACCACACATTAGTTTCACTTGCTCTCTTTAGTGGATTTAAAAATAAATGTCAGTGATACTGAAGAACGGATCAGCAACAACCCCTTTGGTGTAGATTCAGACAGGATTTTCACCACCCTGCTCACCGTTCATGATCTAAGGATCATCATTTTGCCCTTTTGTATATTTTTCCTGGTATACTGTAAGGCTTATTTTGTAAATTTGATTAAAATTTACTCACTAAAAATTATGTTGGGCTCAGGTATATGAAATTTTGTCATTTTTTTCCTTTTAACTTATCTGAGGAGGGTTCTTATTGAACACCATTGTTCTTATACCCTTTTCTTCCTAAAATAAATCATGAGTACAAAATAAAAATAATCCTTAAACTGCAATTTGAATCTAAGACAAAGTACTAGTTTTCTAATATAAGTCTGCCAATATTAGCAGAAGAAAAGCAGTAGGGTCCCTTTCAGTACTGAAGTGACTAAATATCTCACTGCTACAAAACTGTTCTAGTATTTTAGGGTGTACGAGATGTCTGAAGGCATCAAGTTCAGAGTGGCATGTGCCAAAGGACTTTGAAACTAAAATGAGATTTTTTTTTTTTTTGAATTCCAAGTCTTCCTGCTTTATTTTCCTATTGAATAGAGGAAGCCCTCAGGCATGACCTTGATTTAGTTTGAATGTCTGAATGGAGAGGTAGTGACCTGTGTTTTACAGGAAATCTGTCTAGATGATCTATTCCCCTCCTTGCATCCGATGTTCATGGAGGTAGGAAACTTTCTCACGATGTCTTTTTGCCTCCCTAGATTCTTCAGAGCAAGATATCCAATTGTCTCACATACAATATTCTCTAATCACAGTTTATTCTTAGCAATATTTCAACTTTAAACACAAAGACATGAACAGAGCAAGGGAAATTGTCATGGCAGTAGCTGAATGCAATATGAAAATAATTCTTGTACAAATTGTATTGAGGCAACACATTTATAGATGAGATATTTTGTGTGTTTTTTTTTTTTATAGAAGCTTTTATTTATTCTCTGTTCTAACATTTTATAATATAAAAAAAAAAAATTTGGATTTGAATGCATTTTTGCTTACCCTCAGTTATTCTCCTTGATTTTCTCTTCTTTTCTTAATCAGTTCTTTGAAAGAGTAATTAATATGCATTTGTACAATACATTAGGGACCCATAACCTTGAAAAAAATTAATCAGTTTTAATTTAACCTAAATGTAGAATTCCATATGGTAAATTAATATACTGTTAATGTCTCTGAACATTGTGAAGTGCTCAGAAAAACAAAAATTCACATGAAACATTATGTTAGTTCAAGAGGTTTTATTTCCCTCATAGTTTATGAGCCCGAGCCACCAAAGATGTATATGTTTTAAGACCTGTTCCTGAGGTTTATCATGCAGCTGCCTAAACAAGTTTTGGAACAATGCTTGCAGAAAGAGTCTTTTGGCATTGATATGGTAGAAAACTTGTTTTTTGCAAAGAAATGGAAACTCTTTTCTCACTTGAACAGTCAACCTGAACATTTCTTCAATTCTGTGGGTAAAGAAAACCAAATGGGCCTCTACATGTTAAATTTTAACTACAGTAAAACTTTTACCACTTTCATCAAACTAACTAATGCCCAAGGTTTGATTCCTTTCATCTGCTTCTAAATCTCTACCCTGTAGATGTTCAGAATGTGTCTTAGCTGGTGTGGCATTTCTTCCTGATAGTACCAGTGAGAAATAGGCATTGTAAATGCAGTTTGTCTGGCCTAACTTAGGTGTTTCTATTTGGGTGAGTTGTATGCAAATGCATATTTTGTTAGATGAACCATTTCCTAAAGAGATAGCATCTCCGTTGAGATAATACTACATGCCCAGCAGTGTGCTCTGTAAGTGACTTTTTGGATGAATTTTGAGAAAAATAGTAAGAGCTGGGGGAGAGGAAATGACTGAGTGTTGTTTACAAAGAAATCAAGTACACCCTGGAATCATACATCAGGCATGTAATGAATATTTTTTAACTTCGACAATGTAAAGTTATCAAAGATTAGAATCAGACAAGGTTTTACTTGGAATCATACAACTGGAATTCCTTTGTGAGTTTGATGCTCAGGTGTTTCCTTGTTATCAACCTCTGAGGTTTCCATACTGCTGTGTGATACCTCAGTACCCATGTCTACACTGCCAGTGAAGTCTAGAAAAATGATGTGCATCTAACAGAACCAAAATTCTGGCTATAATAGGGAGTTAACTAGATAAAGATACACAGAGGATTCTAGAAAGAGGACCATATCCCATGCTAAAGAGGTTGGAAAAGAGTACCTGCCCCTATCACCTCCAGTGTCTCCCCAATATGACCCAGAGGATTTTTGCTTCCTGAGCCCACATTTGATGGTCTGTTTAATCCCTAGCTCAGAAGCAAAAGCGAGGCACACTGGAGAAGCAAAAGAGAAGAGTTTCAGCAAACTGGTGATTTACATGGTACAATCTGTGGAAAGAGACTAAAATAAACAGAGAATAAAGCTGTTATGCCTGCAGTGTATCTTTCATTCATTTTTACCTGGAACTCGTTGAATTTTCTTTGGAAAACACACTCTTAAACTTAACCTTAGTGAGTCTCTGGCCCACAGTTCATCAGAATATGCTAAGGTCATTTCTCAGTCCTCCGTTGTGCTTGCTGAAGGTGTTTGTGGGCTAGGATAGATATTGACTGATTTCAGGAAATCCTGAGAAAGACTTACTGAATGGCCTAGTCAGCACTGTCTGGAGTACACCATACTCGAGCTGTCAGATGCTTCACCATCTGACTCAGTGATATCAGGAAACATTTCCCTGGCACTGCTCTGATGATGACTACATATTGGTTCTTCAGTGCTGGGGCAGGGTGCATGTACCACCAAGACACCTGTGTCTGTCAGGGGCTATCTAGAACATAGTGGTGATAGTCAGAATAAGAAAAATGAATGTCACAATCCTCAGAACAACTTACTGGGAAAAGAACCCTAAAATTTATATCAAATGTTTCCAGTTTCTGTGTAGTCCTGAGCCCCTCTCTTTGATACAAAAAAACAAGCAAACGTGCTAAGGAGGAAAAAAAAATATTGATGCTGAAGTGAATCTTGTCAGAAACAATAAATCTTTCTTTATTTTTGAGCATTTGCATTCTTCTATGCATTCCCTATTATCTTAACTTGTGCCGTATCTTCTGGGCTTTTCAAAAGCAAATCTGAGGCTTGAGATAATTAATATGTCTCATCCAATTTATGTTATTATTTTATTAAATCCTCCATTTCTAGATATTTCATATGTACTTTTAGCACACCTTTGAAGGAGCAAACAAGTAATACTGCCTCCATTTTCTGCTAAGAGTTAGGATAGGTTTATCTTTCACCTCTACTCATCCCCACTCCATCTATACCTTCACGTCCTGTGTCTATTATTTGTGTTGCTCATGATCTCATGATTCCTCAATAAGAAAATGTAACTCCCCTACCCAGAAAAAAGACTCCTTTTTTTTTTTTTTTTCTTTTTTTCTTTTTTCTGCTAGATTACAGAATGGGATTTGCTCACTGAGGGGCAGGATCATCTCCAGACCTGGCTCAGAGGAACTGCCTTTCAGAGGCAAAGCATGTAATAGACTGATTCAATCTGTCTTGTCTGACTGAACCCTCCATCAGGCCAAGCTCTACATGGTAAAACACAGTTCTGCACCATGAAAAGGCTGAGTTAAATGTTTGCTATGCGATTTCTTTCCTTCAATCCATCTTTGCTCCTGAGAAGATGGCAGAGAGCTCTGTGTGATCTACGACTGAGCCTCTGACTTTCTGTCTCCACAGTCCAATTGTGATGCTGCAGAGCAGGGAATAACTCCTGCAGATTTTCAACTCTGGCAAATGCTTACAGTGTGGATTGGATATTCTTCTGCTTTTAGCTCTTATGCCTCTTATACTTAGGCCAAAATCTTGACACATGGCATAAATTTTAGGATCCCAGCTTGGCATATCTTGAGCCTGGCACTCAGAAAGGTAGAGTGTTCATTGCATGAGGTTAATAGCAAATTCACTTTCTTATACCTTTTTTAGCCAAACTGGGTGAGAGAGGAAGCAGTGTAAGGGAAGCATGACTGTATTTTGTTGGTAGATGTGCAAGTGACCTTGAAGACAATGAAACCTGCAGGGGTCTAGCTTTCTGAAAATTTGGCCTTAGGCTTGTCAAAATGTCTTACCAAAAATGAAAAAAATGAAAATGAATGGATTTAAGAAAATGTATTTTCAGGTTCAATAAAGTCTTTTAAGTGTTGAAAGAATTATATAGAAGAATAAGGGATATTTTCTGCTTAGAAAGTGGCTAGATGTAGTAGGGGGTAGCAGGCATAACTACATGTTATACATATATAAGCAAAATCTGAGTGATTATGAGGAAGAGGTTGACAAAGACTAGGGAATTTGAGCTTGCCAAGTCAGTCAGTTTGCTGTCTGGAAAGCTTACCAAACAAATGATAAATGGTTATTACTTTGTGAAACTGTTTTGCGGACCGTGGCTGACAGAGGTAGAGTCTGTTAATATTGGCTCTGATCTGATGAACATATTTACTCAGAATAATATTACTGAGATTTACCAGTTTAAGAATAGCGTCAACTCAGAAAAACTCTCATAGAGCCAAAAGAGCAATTCAGCAAATGAAACTCTTCCAAATGAACAATCATGGTCAATATACAAAATTGTGACAGTTTAGATATATATACAGATATAGATATACATCTGTATAATTATATGGATGAACTTTCCTAGAATAGATTATTTATTTTTTGCAAGTAAATTTGAAAATATAGTGGTGTTTGCCCTTACTGAAAATAAAAATAGAACACTTATGGCTAGTATTTCAAAGATGATTTTACATTTAAAAGTAGTCTTAGTAATAAAAGATGACTTGAGTTTCAAGACCTATTGGATTCAACTGATTTGACAAGCCAGTTCCTCTTTCTCTCTCTTCCCATTGCTCTCTTTCCATTTTTACTATCTATGAGCTAACTGTAACAGACGTTAAAATATAAATAAAACAGTTGGACTACATTTTCAAATTATGAAAAGTACAAAAAAAATGTAATAAAATACCCAGTATTTTTGGAAAGCTTCTTAAAAACTTAAAATAAATATAGTTGATGATAGTCTGATTTTCCAGGAGGAGGAGCCTGGAAAATAGAAAATGAGAAGGTTTGGTTTTCCTATCTTTCTTTTCAAACAGAAAAGTAAACGGAAGATAATTAAAAAATTTACAAACTATATCAAACCAGCCAATGTTGTGAAGTATACAGACAACAAGGGAGCTGTAGGAAACACATACAAGCAGTCATACTGGCATAATCTAAATGGTAAATTTAGTGCAATGTTAGAGTAAATTTATACCCCTAACTCTGTTCTAATCCTGTCATACAGTTCCCTTTTTGGAGAAGCGAGTCATTCTAACAGTAGAATACTTTTAAGATACTGAGTAGACAACTGTAATTTTCTAGCATATGCAAGCTGTGTATACCCAGTATTAAAATTTTAGTCAGAAAATATTCTTCCTTCATCTGTATGGCACCTGATCTCAAGCAGCTCATGGTCTTTTGCCCTCACAGAGTTCTCAGTTTCTTGCACTTGAAGGAGATACCCAGGGCAGAGTGTACCTGCCTATGGAATAAACATTTAATTAATGTACTGTGTACATTAGGGATGCAGATGCAGAACTTCTGAAAATAACTCCAGAAGTCTGAAAAATAGAACTATTGGTACTAGTTTGTTTCAAATTGTTTGTGGACCACAATTGGTTTACAAGATTATGTAAGGCAGTAGGTGCAATGGACTTGTTGTGCCTCCCCAGAAAGGACTGGGAGCAAATTCATGCCATAGCTTATTGCAGCTCTCCTAGCCAGCTGATAATGAACTCAGCTACTTCATGTGCCCTTCAGAGGTTTTGCCTGATAGCTCACACGAACTTACATGCTTAAAGGCTGCTTCTATTCTCTTCAGAGATTTACTTTTTCCTTCACTTTGATTCTTGAAACATGAAGGTTTTTGAAGTTTCCCCAGTCTGGGGGTCCAGGGATCCACCAGCAGCATTAGTGCAACTTCTATTGCCTTGCTTCAGGCCCTTACCCACAGTGGCCCCAATCTGACGTGCTCATTAACGGTGACCCATCTGGAAGGAGACACACTTACATGTCTAAAACAGGTCAAATGAACTTGTCCTTAAGATGTGCCTATTTTTTTTTTTTTCCTTTTGATTAAAAATGAAATCTTGGAGTGACTCAGTCAGATATCTGCTCTGTAAGTAAGGAAACATACAAGAGAAATATCTCATTTTAAAAAATGGTTCTTGAATTGTAAATGACTGCTGAAACACAACCAGAGAATTATCATGCTAGTTAACATGTTTTGGTTCAGGGCAACTAACAATTGACAACAAACAGTGTAAAGGTGCGGTGCCTTTGATAGCCATTTATCAGTGAAAATTTTTCTTTTTTGCAGGGAATAATTGAGTCTCAAATAACGTCTAAATCCCACAGAGGCTGTCAAATTAAACTAAATGGGTTTAAAACCATAGTGAATTATTTTATATTTGACATCTAGACATGATAAAATTCTCATGTTCATCAATAAATTTGATTTGTAATATATTTGTAAATATATGTAAAATCTTACTTAGATTAACACACATTTTGGATGCAGAGGTTAAAAGAATCTCTACTTTCAGATCTTTGCAAAACTTGCATTTTCTAAATCTTAATCGTATTAATTCATTCGTTCAAAAATTCATTAAAAGACCTTGGATATATCTGAGATGAAAAACTAATTCTCTTGCAATGACTCAGTTAGTGATGGATCACTTTGTAATCTATGAAATATAGATGGAATGAAATGTAAACATGGTAGAAATTTATCTATCACCTGAGCAGTTTTTTCTTGGTGTAGGAAAATAAGGAGGAGAGAACAGAGTTTCACTCTTATTAAATTAACAAACAGCTCAGCAAACAAACACACATGAAATTTACTAATTAAAATCACAGAAATATGCAAATTTCTTTAGAATCAGCATTCCTTATTTCTTAGTAGTCAAAATAACTGAACTTTGATATAAAATTTTCAACAGCTTCTTTTTTTCCTCCTTCAATATACTTTTACTTGTGCTTGACCCACTTCTACTTGACAAATTATTTTCTTAAAATATGAACTTTCATTATTTTTGTGTTCCATAATTATTTATCTGATTTCAGAGCTTATATTTTTGCCGTTTAAAACTATGAGTTATGTTATTTTGAAATGCAAGTCCATGATAGAGATTCCTGTAATTTTGACAAGATTAAGATATAGATCATATTGTAAATTTGGAGCCTGATATGTGTGTGTGTGTGTGTATGTGTGTATGTGTGTATATATATAAATATGTATGCAAGTTCTATATGTTTCTCTGGTTTTATAGGACAGGAAATCCAAGACAATTTTCCTTTTTTTTTGGACAGGATTATGTCGACTTCAACACATTACGCAAAGTGATGTTTTTCACATTGTTTTATTCATTTAAAAAGTTGAAACATATGTTAAAAAAAAGCTAAAAAGGAACCGTTATGTAAATCCCTCAGCAACCACTTCCAAACCTCACATGTATATGAAACACTCAAAGCTTGCTTCTGCTTCACTTCTAAGAGGTTAATTTTGTCTCCTAGTGTTTCGAAAACATCAATGAAACTTCATGATATCAATTCCTGACACCCTTTGCCGCCTCCCATCTCCAACCCTGAGTGAACTGAATGAGGAAGGGCAAAACATTTCCTTTGGTTATGGGAGAAAGGAGATCTCCCTTTAAAAATAAGCAAGCTTTCATTGGTCTTCGGTATTTGTATGCCATCACTGGAAAATTGAGCTTCTGTCCATTCACACCAAGTAGCACAACTGAAATACACGAGTCAGGCGGTGACTTGCTTGCAGGGTTGTCAATATCCAGCCTAACAATGATCCCTGGAGACATCTTAACCTCTGCTTCATCCTACCTCTTACTCTCTTTCAAACTGCATACTGTCTTCCTTATACACTCTTCTCCCCAGCCAAGATGTTTTTAAAAATTCCCTCATTCCTTTTGGAAAAAGGGCTCTGCTCGCTCTTATGGATGAACAGGTTTGTACAAAGAGCCAGAGCTCAGTGGTGTGTGTGCGAGGAATCCTCAGTACTCAGTCCTAGGATGTCGCCTCCCATCAAACACTTTCCTGCCTGTAGCCAGGTCAATTTCATCATGAATTATAAAACCAGTGCACCAAGGGCCCTGGACAAGCAATGTTATGGGTGATGAAATAACTGTGAAGACCAATTCTCTCAGAAATATTTTCCATTAAGCTGTGTTTATAGTAGAAATAGGCAGGTATTGCACAAACATTAGAAGTATGAGATCATATTAAGACAACATGAAAAGCACACCAATAACTTTATTATTCACTCCTTGAAAATTGCATAGCTGCTCGATATATACTGAAAAAAATCTTAGAATAGATGATTATGGAGATCTTAAAGCTCCACATATGTATTAACTTGTTCATGCCAAGAATGAAATGAACTATAGCCATTGACTATAAAAATAACTTGTCCTCAGACTAGGGAAGTCTGTCTGCTGCCTTTGCCCAATGCCATGGATCCAAAGACCAAAAGTCTCTGAAATTAGAGGAAAAAATTATTTTGGGTCTCACTAGCTTAGCTTGGGAGACAGGGTAGGAATTACTGGAATTACTGATTGACATAAAGTGATTTGCTTGTTTATTCTCCAGATTTATTGCGTACACAAACCTTCTGCAGAGTCTTTGAAGAGTCTACAGGGAAGATTGAGGGGTGATGAGGAATAACCATATTTTATGGAGCTGAAATGACGTGGTCCTCGAGGAGAAGGGCAGGCTTGACTGATTTACTGAACTGGCTGATTGGAGCAGAAGATCGGTTAAGGTTGATATCCAGCACTTTAAGTGATTTTCTGAATCAACACTGGCATGAAAAGAGGGAAGCAAGAGAGAATTGGTGAGCTATTGAGAGAGGAGTGATTCAGTGATGGAGTGTGGAGTTGGGAAAGGGAGGAAGAATTTATTTTTTTAGCACTGGAATTTATTTTTCTGGAATGGATTTTAAGGTATAGAGAAGCACACCTATTTGCCCACAAAAAACAGCCCTGCAACTGAAACGGCATGCTGCTTCCTAGTAGCAGGCTAATACTATGTATTTAGCAGAAAGAATTTAAAAACAAAGAAACAAACAAACAACAACTTGTTCTGATGTCAGAACTTCATTGCTGTTATGAAAAGAGCTGAAAAGATAAACTATGGCAGTTTTACTGGTCATTTTACAGAGAGATTAGTAGTGACTTTGAATCAATAAGTGCATCCTGTAGGTCAGCATGTTATGTTTGCATCAGTAGTAGGCTCTGTACAGGGCTTGCCAAATCATGCTAAGTTAGTTTCAGGACTGGAGAGCTTTTCAAGTGCTAAGCACTTGCACATATTCGTTATCTTCAGGACTGCTTTCCACTTTTTTGATAATATAATGTGATGGTGGAGAGCTACCTGTTAAGACTTTATCCTTGGTGTTCATATTGCTTTATTGGTAGTTCTACTGAGTACAGCAACAACTAGCACTGGGACAAAACCAAGGCTGTTACAAGATCTATGCTTTGCATCTCTCTGTGATGAAATATGTATAGATACACAGCCATTAAACTTCAAATGCACTGCAGGTGTAAAACATTAAACACAGAAGCTAAGTAGAAGTTTATACCATTTCCTAATTTACACTGACATTTAACCTAATTTACAATGACTGCTGCTCAGTCCAGGTGGATACTAAACTGCAGCTGTTCTTTAAACATTATTCTACATATTCGCGCAAGTCAGTTTTAATTTGTTTCAATTATTTTTAATGCACTAGCTCCTCCATTAAAATATATGTATTTATCATTTGTTCTAGGTAACAGGCAGTTGACTAAGAAGGTTAGTTACATGGTCAAATTCATGGGATTGTTCAGTTTTGATTTTACCATTTATAAGGAATTGTTCCTACAAGAAAATGATTTTTTTAATCTTAGTTGACAGGTATAGTTTGCATAAATATGTAATTCAAATATTTTCTGTTCTTCTTTATTACAAACTTGTTACTTTTCACTCACAGCCAAAATTTTTGGAAGTACATCAGGACTTTTCTGCCAAAGATGCCTTGACTTCTGGTATTTTTTTTTTTTTTTTCCCAAAGCTACTCAGCTCCACTCTGTAGTCAGAATACCACAGAAGCTCAGGAAGACTTTGATACCAAACTCACTGATCTTGTGCAAGAATATCCTTTGATTTCAATAGACTTTGGACCAGCCTAAGAAAAACATAGTCAGGCCTTAAAAAGACCTCTATTATTTCAGTCTGGGTTTTAAGGCACTTTTATATCAAAATTCTTCATTATTCCTGCTAGTACCATATTCTTCTGTTTTACACTTTCCATTTCTTTCCAAACAGCCAGTCCAAGAATATCAGCAGAGACCTGGCTCTGCATGAGGAATTAATATTTGATAGTGTATACTTCATCACCCAACAAGAGCACTTAAATTGCACTTAAGACGTATATATGATGATATTCTGAACACAAGCTAAAGTTTCAGGTCAAGAATTACCTTACCTTGAAGAATTCTTTTTAATAAATATTTTAATGCAGCAAACAAGGGAGGAAAGCAATGTCCTGTACAAATAGATGATTGTCAGCAACTAAACCATGTAAGATTTCTACCCATTACTTAGGAAGTACTCCATAAAGTGCACAATATTCTTTTCTCCTTCAGGAAAAAATTGTGTTAAGAAACATTAAAAAGTACATCCAAATTCTCTTCTTCTCTGTTACACACAAATGCATGTGCTTCATATGGGATCTCTATAAACAGAAATCAACATGGAATTATGATAATATTAGTATTATAATAGTCATGTTCACAGATCTACCCACACAGAATAACAAATGCACAACATATACTGCTGAAGAGGAAGAAGAAGGGTTGATTAACGGGATGATGGTTAAAATCTATGGAAAATGTTGAGACTGTGCACAAGAGGCACAGCAAAGCCTAGAGTGCAGTTCTGGTTGAGAGGATGGCATCTCAAGAACCTGTTTTTGCAGCTCATTTGGTTAGCAAAATGAAGCCATGACAGAAAGCACTGCTCCCTCTTCTAACCTGGAAAGAGTTACACACATATGACCCAATTCTCAGGCCAGAGTCTCTAGCCTGTTCTTCCACATCTGTTTTGTGGACAATACCTCCATTTCTTATTTCTTTACGTTTAACTGGCTTTCCCATGTGTTTGCAAAAATGTGAAGATTTGTCAAGCTGTGCCACCCACCACCTTACAACAATCCTTTCCATTCACTGTTTCTTCCTCACCTGGCTCTTCAAAGCCACTATGCGTTACACTTCCTGAGGGAGTGCACATACATGGAAACTCCTAATTCCTCCCTCAACTTTCTGCCTTTTATTAGATGAAAGAAAACCCAAATTCATCTCTGCAAAATGATGTCAGTTGTGTATGAAACAATTCATGGGACAATATTATTTTCACAAATATTTCATTATGTAAATATTTGGACAGGGTCCTAATATAGTGTCCTAAACTGCTATTTTTCAATTTTCCAATCTGAGACATCCAAATCCACTTTTAAACTGATAGTCTAACTTTATAGCAAGGAAATGTGTGTGGTTAGCAGGGAGGAACTTTCCTATTTTTACGTTTGATGACTCCAGCTGCTACTGCATTATCTTTTTCTAATTATGTATTATTTGTAATAATGGTCCCCCAAAATTCTGGGCCAAGGGAATTAAATGAAATGAAATTGAATAGTTAATTAGAACTAGATAAATGTAAGGTATCCACCAAAGATAATTAGGAAAGGAAAGCCAACTGTCAAGAATAAATATTTAGATGAAAACTGTTTTGTATCCAATGTGTTTTTTTCAAAGATTGAATAATAAAGTACATCACTTTAAACGGCTGATAGATAAAAGAATCAAATATATGATTCTGAGTTTGAACTGAAACACAGTAAGACTATTATCTTGGTTTAGATTAGTGGAAAAAGTTCAATGATATAACCTCAATACTTAAAAAATAAAAGCAATATCTTAATCTAGAGAACAAAAGCAAGTAGAAACTGAATAGACTGGTCAGCTCAGTTCATAGCCGATGTTTCTAATAATTGTGTTAAGGATAAATATGATAATGATATGTACATAGGAGAGAAAAGATGTAATGAATGGTTCTGTGGTAGTGCTGAATAAGATCCTACTATCAATCATTTTGAGATCAATCTTTCAGAACAGTAATGCCCAATGTCATTATAATCAGTTGGTACTTTTGTTCAAAACGTTTTTTCTGAGGAACAAGCCAAGTCTTTCAGTCATTTTGTATTAGGAATACATCAAAAGTGTGAATAATCAACCTGTGTGAATAATAATAAATAAATAATAAAAGTGTGAATAATCAATTCATAAATCATGTGTTGATAAGAGGTAGCCTTTGTGCTAACAATAGGCTTTCTGCAACCCCTAAGAAGAGCAGAGACTCTGTTTCATTCATGAAAATGATGGTTTGTTTGACTGAAAGATCAATAATGGACACTGGAGGTGAGGATTTATTGTCATTTGGAAGGGAGATGCGCTATTTGCTTAAAGGTGTTTGGGAACCCAGGTGTGTTTTCTAATGAGATGAAGCAAAGCAGGCTCACATGATCCCCTTCACTCAAAGTAGGGTGAACTGCAGCATCTGGTTTTGCATATCTCCAAAGCAGATAACTCAGTGACATCTCTGGGCAACTTCTTCCTGTGTTCAGCCACCCACACAGTGTGGAAGGGCTTTTCCTTTATTTAAGAGAAATTTCCTACTTAGAAATCTTAGAGTCCTCACAATAATAAAAAAAGCAAAGTTATTGCTTCTAAAAAACAAGCTTCAGGATGTTTTCTTTTTGCAGTGATAAGCTCCCTGAATGACACAGCGAGATATTGTCGGAACAACTTTAAAGTTGTTCCGCCCCTATTTTACTAGCAGACTAGCAGACATAGATGTCTACAAAACATCTACATGTTCTATGTCTGCCTGTTATCTATGTCTATCTATCTATCTTTGTCTCTCTTCCTTTACCTGGGGCCATAACTGGACTTGAGAATAAACAAGCTCTTTCTTAAAGAAATGAACAGAGATATACTCTCCACCTCTCCCAAGAAATCAGTTCACTCCATGGGTGAAGCAGCTTGAAGCACCAATAGGTATGGCAGCTCTTAACAGGAATAACTTGAGCTTAAACTCTCAAATGTAACATAAAATTTATAAAGATATGGCATAATGACACAATAAGGAAACTAAACTCTCTTCAAAGAGTCAATTTTCAGGCTGTGGTGTTCTTTTTTGAGCAATAAATTTAGCTTCTAAGACTCAGGAAGCTCTCATAATCCAACAAAACAAAAAACTAAGCGCCCACCTTGTATAAAACCTACTTCACTGACTTAATTGTGTAAGTAATAATAGGAATTGATGCATCAATAGGAGTGAATTCATGACTTCATGAATAAGGATCTGAAAAAAAGTATCATCTTAACATGAAGAGATAACTAAGACAGAAAGGACTGCAAGAGAAATTAAAAAAAAAATTCAGGTGGGTAGACCGTTCAAAATAAGCATATGTACTTTTCTACTTATTTATTTGAAAGTTTTCTACTGTTCATTTTTGCTATAGCTATATAGGAAGATGTTTGGGTTATATACTGTCACATACCATAATAATGTCGTTTTTTACACAGCTCTACTTTCAGATATAAGGAGCAGTACTAAAGAAGAAACTCAAATAAAGCAGGGTGTAGAAGCATATTCATACTGCTAATAGGGTGAAGCGGCTGAGTAGTTGATATAAAAAGAAGGATCTGTCACAATAGCCTGGAAATAAGTTTTGCAAACTGTTAAAAAAAAAGGATAAGACTATGTCAGTTAAGAAAAGTGCCTTAAAGAGAATATCTGATTGTAAGCACTATGAGCAAACTAATATTGAGAAAAAAATCAAAAGTGCTTAAGCAAGATTGGATACAAGCCTAGGGATGAAGAATATTAAAGGTAATAAAATGAATAGTGGTCAGTTTTTGGAAGTAACTGGAACACAAAATAGTGTGTTTTGAGTTTCAAATATTGGGCTAATATCTTAATGTAACACCATATAACTGAGGTGTTTTCACACTATTAAACAATAGCCCAGTCATAAGAAGACTTTCCACATAGTTGCACAGCAAAGACGATGTATAATGAGTTTTATATATACACCTCAAAAGATTATAAGATTCCTAAGATCTACCAAATTAAAATTGCTTGTGATGTATAACAACCATAGACATGCATATCCCCATGAACCGTCATGTAGCCAGTAGGGACGGCAGTAGCCAAGAAGAAGGGGAACCTACATTTCAGCAGAGTATAGTAAACTTAGCCCAGGTTTCTTCCTTGTCAAGTTCATTCTTCATTACTATAATACACTCTTCATTAGTACTATATTCTGTCCCATATAAACAAATACTGCATAAGGTATTCCAGCATGCTGCTACCTTAGCTTTGATTATGTTGCAAACATAACCTAAAACATAAGTGTAAATTATTCCACTAATACGAAAAAACACTACACAATATAACAAACGGGAATACAAATCATGAAAAGTGTAAGGAATGTGGCAGTGGATGTATGGTAAAAAGATCCTATCAAAAGGAGCTGTCGGGCCCAGAAGCAAAAAGAGATACAGCAGAAGACTAGCAGGACCGGAAAGTGGACAACAGTTTTCCCTAAGAGAGATAAAAGTGCCTGTGAATATACCAAAATTTGTTATTGCTTTCATAGACATAGACTACCCGATGTGACACAGCTCCAGATCAATCTAAGGCTTTCCCACAGTCCCCCAACCAGAACAGTTTTTTGATAAAGCCCCAGGTTAATTGGCAGCGCTACTTCAGCAAAACCTGGCATAAGATCTTCTGAAGAACTCATATGTCAAGCTAGGAGGTTCTCCATTCACCTGAGGGGAACGATGAAAATGACCTGTTCAACCTTTACTGCAGAGACGATTGAAGAGCTCCTCAGAAGACCACTACTCAGGGAGGATATTAGTCGTGCCAATACTATGTTACGGCAGCCTGAGAGAAACAACTTGTTTTACAGCTAAAGAAGCAATTTATTTTGTTGTTGCAGTTTTAAAAATACTTATTAATACAAGAACTAGAACGGGGCAGAGATTTTTGCATACATAAAAGAGAATGATAGCCTGAATGATAGAACAGCTTTGGCACAGTGACTTGTAAGTCCTGTTGGCACTTTTGAAATCGAAAGTATGATTAAAAGCACTCAGATGCAATCTTCACCTAGCTATGGATATTAATATATAAAAAAAATCCTCCTTTTTTATTTTGTACTAAGTGCATTATCATTAGTGGCATAAGGCAAATATTCCACACAAATCATTTTCAGTTTCAATTTCTCCAGACAATTTTTCTTATGCTCTTCTATGTTACTGTGAAGAGTGGGGCAGCTATTTGATTGTAATTGTCACTGCACATTTAAAGGAAAGTAGAATTTTGTAATGATTTTTTTTCATTAGGTGATTGATACAGTAGAGCTATAGATAATATTCTACAGTATCCAGATTAGGGTTACGAAATACTATGAGATCATCTAAAGATGAATGCATCTTTTACAAGGGTTAAAATAGTCACCTACATCCACCTTTCTTTTTTTTTTTTTATTTATTTCCAAAATGCTACTCTCCCCCCCTCTCCTCTCTTTTCCTCTGCTCCTTTCTCTCACCAAATCATTTAGCAGAAGGTTGATGGGTTTAGAAACACTGCATTTAGGGCAGCCTTATTTAAATCTGAAATCAGGAAGTCATTTGTAGTCAACCATATCTGAGATAGTTTGATCTGCATTTCTATCAGAACAGCAAGAGTTGTTAACAATGTTGTACATCATGATGAGTAAATGGAAGATGCAGTAGAGCCAGGAAAGACTCTATCTTGAATGCAGAATTCAAGTTTTCCTTAAGGTCATACAGAGAAAAGCTGTAAAAAAAATGAAGCATAGACATATAATGCTGCCTTTACTCTTTCTGTTAGTATTCTGATGTTCTGGGGATAAAGCCTGGCAGACCTGTCAGGATAAATGATATTTGAATTTTGATTTCAAGAAAGTGCCCTTGAGGAAGTGTGCACAAGAGAAAATTAAAGGAGGAAGATGTTTAGGATGTTAAAACACTCTATGTATGCTTATAGTTGCAATTTAAAGGGTCAATTTCTACTATCCTCAGCCAAAAACTCAATGCATCCATGCAGTTTACATTTTAACTCCGCTGGGAGAATGTTTAGGTTGCTGCTTAGCCATTTATTGCCTAACCAGAAGCTATCAAAGATAATTTTAAAAAGTATTTAAACCTTGTTTAAAACCAAGTTTTAAAAATTGGACATTTTGTTTGTTTGTTTGTTTTCTCAAATAAACTAACAATTTACTGTTCTATGCATAAGTCCTGAAGCTATAAAGATATTTTGTGTTAGTACATATGAGTATGATGTAGTGAAGCACTATGATAATTTTTCAAAGAATGCATGTTTCTTCTAAAGTCAGCAAAACACCCTTAGAGAATATATGCCTCTAACGCTTTATACAGAGAAATAAGACATTTGTTTAAACCACATGTACAGTCCCTCTAAC